>JAAVTS010001257.1:0-42455 GCA_022845575.1 Baylisascaris ailuri
ATTTAGCAAAAGCAACACACACCGTTCAGTCTAGTTGCTGAAGCTGAAACAACACGTAAGCCCCCACATACAATCATGTGAATGAGGAAGAAGGGCCAACGGAAAAAAGGATGCACTTTCCGACGATCAACCACCTCCCTGCGTGTTGAGAATGAGCACTGAGAACTTATTGTTGCGACTCATCAAGCGGAGATCTCTGTGTGTTGCTTTTGCCTCTAAGAGAGAAAGTCTCTATTCGGTCCGCAGGTATAGCCTCGAGCAGAAGCCGGTTTATTTTAATGATTTCGGGATGCGAGTAGGCTGCTTAAATTGAGCTTGAGATGAAAGTTCTTAAAACTTCATGACCTGCTTTTAGCAAGGTATTGGACTCCTTACGTTTCTAGAAATGAGCACGCAAGAACTCCGAAAATCAGTGGGAGTTTAGGCTCGTTTATGACGTATTCGACTGCATTATTTAGCAGGATCGGTAGTCATGATTTTAATGTAATTTCTTTGTGGAGGTTCCCGGGGTTCCCTAGAAAGGAAGGAGGTTTTCGCAGATCTTGCGCACCAAATCTTCAGGCTCGAAAGGGTGAGGGTGAGTGGTGACTCTGTAGTAAGCAGATTTTTGTTCTCAGAGTGAGTGCTATACACTTACCATTGGTGACCTTATCGATGTGGTAGTGGTAATATTGATAAGGAAAGGTAAAGTAGGTATCACTTTGTTAGGAAAGGCAACTGCTTTGTGTATGAATGTGGTAGGGCATTTGTGCTAAACATAAGAGTGCGCTTGTTGAGGTGGCGGTTGTGCCGAGCATGTGCGCGACGAGACTTATGTTGGCAGCTTCACATCGGGATTTACAGTTTCGAGTCGCGCTTACTTACGGCTTCTTCACAACGGTGCGTCTAATAATCATTGTAACACCTCATTTACTACGGTTTCCAACTTGTTTTTTAAAATACTCTATTGATGAATTAAAGCTAGGCTCGATCTATAACTCGATTCTTTTTGTGCCATTCAGTTCCTTTCCTTCTTATTCTTATCACATGTTTTCTGGTCTCGTATTTATGCTCTTTTGTGCTCTTCAGCCGATCATTAGGGCTCTGATTACACTAGCATGCACACAGACAAGAATCATTAAAAAGAATTGGGAAAATACATCAGGAACGTTAGCACAATATGCACTTGTTGCGCATTTTTAAGCGATTCAATACTTTTTTTTAAAAAAAAAAATCCATCAGTGATTTCAATGATTGAATGAGTTTTCGCAAGAATTCCTTACCAGTTATGTGAACTCATGGATGATATCATTAAAGCGAACCGAATTGTCGAGTTGATTTGCGCACCAAAACTCGTTCATTGTGCTCATCTGTATTGATTATGTGGTACAACCCATAAGGTTTCATAGAAAAGTCATTATTGCAGGTGCTGTTTGTTACGTCGACGAGCTATCACTTCTGCGAGTTGTTATTCCGCCCTCATCGTAGGTGAGTATGCCCCTTTGTAAAGTATGCTTAACTGATAGATAGGAACAGGGGGAGGGGGTGCTTTCCATCGTCTTATTTTCCACAATGCTAGGGAATGTCATCGACGTAGAGGGGAGGGAAAACATTTAATGTTTTACCTGTGAGACATATATGCCGGCACGACTATATAGTTTACTAATGCTGTACTTTTATTATTCTTATGTACCTTCTAGCAGTTTATCATTTAACTTGATTAAAGCAGTTTTATTTTCAGTTATTTTCACTTTTTGTTTGGTGCGTTGCGAAGTGGGGAATTTTGGGTATTCTGAGTGACGATCATCCTTCTTGTTTTTTGTGGTTCCGATTGCTATGCATTTGAAACTTCCACCTCGTCCGTGCATTCTAATACTTGATATCAGCAGAACTGTTTAAAAAAGGAAATTAATTTAGAACAAATGAGCAAAAGTTTTAGTTCATTCAGCATAAGTCTGCCTGCTTCTAGATCGCCGTAATCCAAGTATGTAACGGTTTCAATGTTTGTTTGGTTGAGCATGAGCAGCAAATCACAAAGTTGTACAATATGCAACGTCGATGTAGCATGTTAATGAAAGATATGGAATGTATAGGAAACTGCGTTATTATCTGCACATTATCGACCGGGCGGCGATATACTTCTTCATCGCTGCTTCGTACACTCCGTGGCTCACGTTGAGGCACTGCGGTTACCCTGGACTCAACCTCAAGTGGATCATCTGGCTTTTTGCTTGTATCGGGATTCTTTATCAATACACATTTCATGAAAAGTGAGCCTCTGTTTTTGCTCATTCATTTTTAGTTATTTCTTCCAATGAATATTAAGTGTCTTGTAGTTTGTCATTTTTTATTGCTTTGTTTTTCGCCAAGTAATTTTCACATTAAACAGTCTCATCTATAAAATATTCTGCTCGCTTATTCAATCGGCAAATTGTAGTACCCGATCTTATAACGGAGTATTTCGATGATCGAAGCCAGTGTTATGCATGAGACGATACCTGCAGCTTTACGCAAGGAAGTAGCAAATTATGGGGGTAGAACAGGGCTAGTGGGAATTATCAGTATTAACTTCAGTATAAACACATGTGATTTGGTTGCAGGTACAAAACGGTTGAAACGCTTTTGTATGTTGCTATAGCCGCAGGTCCATCGGTTGCAATATTCACGATGGTGGGTGCCTTTTTATAGTACACCCACTTGTTTTTTTTGCAGATGCATTGGTGTTGCTGTCTCATGGCATATGGAGACGTGCGGCAGTTGGTGATTTGTACGGTTGACGTTTGATTACGTAGATTGGTTGCATGCACTGAGCTAACAACTTTTTAGTGATGATGGCACAAAGTTTTACAAATTAGAGGCCACTTTTCTGGAACGCAGAATCAGCGAGAGCTTTTTATGTTGAATTTTGGCAACCGATGGCTACTGAAGAAGCACCAGCCAATAATTTTCATACCCTAACGTTGGAATGATGTATCATCTCTCCTTGCCGCATTTTGATGCATCTTCCTACAGACGTTTGGAAAACGTGTTATTTGAATGACGTACAAGCTGAACAAAACCCTACATTTTTAAATTTTCCGGAATTTTTGATCCGGTCTATACATTTTTCTTTGCATTTTAGTGGTATTGTGGCGTGCTACGTAACAAAGCACCGAAATGTTGCTGTGTAATCAGAGTGCATCACACAATGTAGCCATCTTTATGGCGATGATTAATAGCGTTGATTCGAATTTTCCTATGAAGAAAGGTACGCCGAACCATTTAGCATTGCTATTTTCGGTAGGATAACTCCAGTGAGGTGGGAGGGGTTACTGAAGTTTGCGGGGTGGTTGGCTGTGTTCCGTCTGTAACCATTTCAGATCGGTTAAGCTTGTAGGTGATGAACGCTGTATTCGTGAAATTTGATACATATAAACAGTAGCCTGGTTGGTTGCTTACCCGCAATTTCTGTTTGCTTCATCAACCTTTGGATGGACATGTCGTGTAATGTTTCAGTTAATCATTTCCCAAGAAATGAAGTAATCGGTGTTGATCTCACACAGTGAACTTTTTTACATCAAAAAGGAATCGCTCATCAAGAGGAAAGCAGTTCTCATCTCGGGGGGCTAAGTAGCTCTCAGCACCTTACCTATTTACGACTCATTTTTGATAACTGAAACTATCTTTGGCATCGTTTTTCATGGCATATAGGAGTACACTTCTGTACGAAAAAACTTCCTCTCCATAAAACAAAGAGAGGTTAATACACCCACTTCATCACCGACATTTGTTACGAAAAGGAAATTGCCAAATCTTCCTCAACAAATCGCGTGAGGTGCTCCTACGTGTAAATGAGACATCATATCTTAGGGCTGTGATTTTCAGAACGACCGAAGTGGGTTGGGGTTGATGGGCGCTGGGGGTTTAGTCTATCTCGTGGGCGTCGTATTCTTCAAACTTGACGGAATCGTCCCATTTGCACATGCCATTTGGCATGTCCATGTTCTCATAGGTTAGTTTATTTTTTCATTTTCTTGTCGAGACAATTGTTTGAAGAATTGGGAGTGCGTTAGGGCGTCGCATCGCTAAAATAATTAAAGTTATTGTTTTCATTCGACGGTAGGTCTGGCCCAACATGAACTTTTTGGGGGAGGGGGTGAGGAACAATATAAGGCGAAGGTCGAGAAGCTCTTGATTTTTGCTGGCTGAGTGGCGGTAAAGTAAGCTACCCTCTTCGCTTGCGTGCGATCTCTCGGTGCTTCTAGTTTATGAGCAATGGGAAGTTGATGAAGTGCAAGGAGTGTTCGCGACGTGTATCTGCGCATGATTAACAAATGTAAGCAGTACGTTAATGTTCTCAGGGATTGTTTACTGTTGTTGAGCAGGTGCCTAACTAAACCGACAAAGTACAGTTGCAACAATCACTGTGGATGTCGGTAGGTAGAATGTTTGGAATGTTGCATGTGACCATCATGTTGAAACGCTTTTATGAGTCGTTTCTTTTAATATAATAGTTATCGACCATTGCAATGTGATGTGTCTCGGAAGAAATGCATTTGTACCACTCAGACTCTCGGCTAAGAGCGTTAAGGTTTGCGATATCTTTTGAAGACTTGTAGATCGGTCCTACCAACATTGTTTTTCTCTGCATCCTTATGACAGCGCACGTTTCTTTCGGTATTCTTTTAACTATATGGTTTCACCTTTTATTGAATGCAAACGTATGAAGATCAATCTACTTAATGGTGTGGAAGAATCCATATTGAGTGCAGGGGCGATGAGGCAACTATTAGCGTGACATGATTCGAACGAAAAAGCACTGCCCTATAGGAGAAATCTGACTGATAGTCAACGCCATGCAGCTGGATCACACTCGGATATTACCGTAATTCTTTGCCCTCCCGCTAAGTCAAGAAGATGTGAACACGCATAAAAATTGTGTGGGAATGTATGCAAGAGGACAGCAAAATGCCGCGATGAAGGCAGCGAAAATGGTACAGATTCTGCAGAGACAGGTGTTGGATTCGAATCAATCGTGAAAAGGCTTTTAATGCCATACGGAATTGCAGCTGAAAACACTTAAATTGTGATGCTGTTTGAAAATAAAAGTTTTGCCATTTCAACAGATTTTCAACCGTGATAGGGTCGTCTTCTTGCGCCCTTCCCACCTCTAACATGGATTTGAAACGTTTCTCTGTCAAAATTACTTTATATTCGCAAATGCACTTGCGTGCGTTCATTTCGCGCTATGTTTCAGATGGATTATGCCGTGCAGTCACAAAATGACTTCCTTTAACTTTGACAGGACTTGTTTGTGGGATAAGGACTCCTCAACCGCATTTTGGTGCACTAATGCAATCATTCCGGGACATCTTTCCACATATCTTCACCTCCTTGATTGCTAAGGGGGGAAAGGAGGTGATGTTATTTCTTCCTCCCAAAACCTTCCGTTGTTATTATTTGGTATAATCTAATTGTATAATGGAGGTTGTTATGTAAGTAAAAGAATGAATTTTAGGCGCAGCTGTGCATTGCTACGCAGTCTATACCTCACTGCTGGGGCCAGACCGTCTGAACCCATTCCCAGATATTGACAAGGCCTACTCCGACATATAAGGAAATCGTTTCATCCGAAAGTGCAATCAGGTCTATCGGTCGATGAATCTTTTGACTGAATACTTCTTGTTGCAACAGTTCATATAGCTTTAGCTTCTGGCTAATTCTGCGGGCTACCTTAGATTGGTCGCATGCTAATCATTGACAGCTTTCCCCACGCATCCTTTCTGCTCACATCGTTCCAATGAGCTGCTCGCTACGTGCTTGTTATATTGCTGTGTATTGTGTGCTTTGAGCATAATATGTGTTTTAACGTTGCATTAAATGGTCTTGCCAGCCACAGTGGCTATATTGTGCAAAGAGAGTAATTTGGCATTTATTCTGGCGTAGATCTGATTACTTTTACTTGCCCTTTTTTCTGTGAATCTCTTTTACGACGCTTCCGGAGTCACAGTGACAGTCGAGCAAAGGAGGCCACGGGGGGAAAAGTCTCTAATTAGGGGGAGTTCGCATAGCGGAAAAACCTCTATGAGTCATTGCTGCGGCCACAATTTTTAAATGCTTCATCATATGTTGGGAATGCGTTCTTTCGCATATTGTTTCGATGACTCAGTTGAAGTGGTCACATTTGTTATGAGCTCCGGAAGGGTTGCTAATGAATTGTTTTGTATCGCATAATAGCAGTTTCGATGCAATGTATCTGATAAT
This sequence comes from Baylisascaris ailuri, assembly GCA_022845575.1. Classification (NCBI taxonomy): domain Eukaryota; kingdom Metazoa; phylum Nematoda; class Chromadorea; order Rhabditida; family Ascarididae; genus Baylisascaris; species Baylisascaris ailuri. Next base: position 6,223 of record JAAVTS010001257.1, read on the forward strand.
GCCTCTTTGTGATCTATCCATTTGCGGTATAGTATGAAGGAATTTGTGTCAGTTGCATTGTCAATTATTAGTGGAGTTATACGTTTGTCAATTATTAGTGGAGTTATACGTGTTTTAATAATAATTCACTCAGTTTGACGTATAACGTCATTCATATGCAAGATGCCAGCGGTGAGAATTACTGTTTGAAAAGTGATCGGTGATTTACAGCGAATAGAAGGCTAGCTAGGACAGAGGCTAAAGGTATAACGAGAGGCGTTGTTTTGTTCACCACTGGCAGTTGTTGCATTTCTTCATGAATTCTCAGTTTCGATTTATAGTCGTCAAGTTCTTTGTCGTTGCTGTGACTCTTATGCTTCTTTGTCGCTTTTTCTTTCCCCTTTTGCATCAGTGATAGTGACTACTGGTCGTTGTTGTGTGTGCACTTGAACGTTACTTATGTTACTAACGTCTTTGCTATCGATAGGAGCTGAACACTTTTCTGATATTAATTTGCTTTTGTTTCACTCATCACTAGTGTTTACTAGTTTATTAGAATGCTTTTGTGCCATTATGGCACGATCGTCTAGTGGCAACTGAGGGATATCTAACCACTTTATAAGTTCCCGTCTTTCTGCTAAGAGAAGCCAGTAATGGGTGTTTTTGCAACACCATATATAACATTTCACCGGGTGATGCCTAATCTGCACCACTATGCGTACCCCGTTTTGCAGAATTTCAACGCTGTAAATGGCCTTTTCTCCTTAACACTTGTGAATTCTAGTGGAAATTAACTAAAGTTTTTTTTTTTTTTTAAATAAGGCCTTGAGTAAATTCTGACGCTCGCTTCATTAAGAACTGCTTCGTCGTACTTAACTTTGTATCACTGTCATAGCATACGCGCGCCGAATTCCTTTTTCCTGATTTTAGAAAATTCCCAAGCGGCGATTTTCTGCCTAAAATTAAGGGAATCGTTCTTGGCCAAGATTTTGGCCAAGGTTAGAGAAGTTAGCGAGGAGTGGTCTTTTTGGGGACGCAGATTTGCTGAAATGAAATTTTTGCGCTTTGGGTTACCCGTTTTCCTCTGTAATTTTCAAGCTCTCTGGACCACAATGAGGATGTTTCTTTTTTCTGATTTGTTCGAAATCTTGGAATTTTTTGCGAGCAATTTTGGAAGGCAATTATTAGGGGCCATTTAAGGATCATGAATTTGGCTATTGTCAAAAACGGATTCTGACCACTCTTCTCAACTGAATGAGGATGGGAGCCAATTGTCCATGTGTAGCTTGGAACCAGCTGCTTTAATACCAAAATGAAATGACGCCATCTTCCGTGGTTACCGGCATGGTTGGGAAATTTTATCGGAATGCGTCGTTCAGCGTTTTGCTTGCTTTCCGTTCGCATGTTGTTTTCGTTCGAATGTCCATTGCGATGGAACTATTACGGTGAAATGTTTGTCGGCCGATCTTACAATTAATTTTACATATTTGATAGGATCTCGATGTGGTGCTGGTTGGTGTTTGTTTTATGGGTGCTTAAGATAAAACGACACTGATTTATGAGGTATAACTTCACCATGGCGTTGTGCGGAATGCTGCAGCGCTATGCAATACAGGTAAATGCTTAACTCGGTGGTCGAATACTACGGACTCTAAAGTTGCGCTGTTGTCGGCTCATTTTGTCAACGTCGTTCGGTTTGATCGAATGGAACACACCTAGCGGTTCCAACTTTTGGCCTTGGTTCTGATCAAATTCTATATGATGGACACGAGTACTAGGTGTGTTTTCGGCTGGCCGTTGAAGTAGAGCGGTCAGGGCGATTCTTTTGTAAGTCGGATAACCCATCTAGACAACCATAAGATTAGAAATTGGGATTTGTGGGTGGAACCGAGTGACCTAAGAAGCCTCGCTTCGTTTTTTTTTTATGCTTAGAAGGTATGAAAACAGTCGACTTATACCCGTGCTTTCTATGGTTTATTGCTGATGGAGTAAAGTAGACATAGTTTGCGTGATCGTGAAAAATGTTATGATTACATCTGTGGTTCTTATAAGAACCAAACATGTTGTATGTAGAGTGTGGGGAAATGTGAAACGCGCACTTAAATCTTCATATTCTCACACATCGTCCAGTTGGGTTGGGGTACGCACTGTGCAGTGGTTTTCGTGCCAAGTTACTTGCTTCGCGCTGGTTTATGCATAGATGAGGGAATGCTTTGATTATGTTGTTATCGTCAAAATAAACTTTTCTGGAATGTCTCGCTCTTACTACATGCGCCAGTCATCGCGGGTCTGGTTGTTGCAGAATAGGCGGAGTATGCACAGGCGCCTATTCGAAGGTGTAGGAGTGGGGGGGGGGGGGGGGGGGGGGGGGGGNCAAATTATACTCCGGGATGGATAGGTCGGAGTTACAAGGGAAGCTCGAGCAAGTGCAACAAAGAGCGCATGTACACTGATTATTTCAAAGAGCAGTCGAGCATCTGAAGAAAAACCTAAAGCAGTGCATATGAATTTTCCAATTTTGTAATGAAAGCCCCACCGATAATAGTGCTGCCATTAAGGCACATGAGGAAATTGTAAGCTTGTTGATAACAATGAATATATAGTTTGCAATATCGCAGAAACGTGTGACGGAACAGATCAAATCGATTTGAAGGTAAATAAATACACATATTTGTTTGTATACTAAGACGTTTTCTTTTGCAAAGAAAACGCTACAATCTCACAAACGAAAAGCTTCATCGAATTGTGCTCACTGAAGCAGAATTTTATTGGTGAGTGCTTCGAACTTCTTGCAATTCATAAACGTAAAGTTTTAAACTCCAATAAACAGAACAACGTCCATATAAAGCTTTGACAAAACTGAGAACTAATCTTCAACAACAAACTTGCAATTAAATTACAAACTCATATGCCATAATACATGAGCAAATTCTACCGAGCTTTTAGCAGAATCTTTTGTATTCCATCGGAAATTTGTTTCACAATCGAACCAGTCATATTAGCAATTCTTATCATTTAGGGTTCACAGTCATAAGTTATTTCTAATCACTTTGCAAACACTAATTCAGGACTTACAGATACAGTGGGTGGGCTGACAATTACCTGCAGTTATTGGAACCACTATAGACTGTCACCACAGCGGTAACAGTAAATCATGAGTACTTCTTAAAAACGGATTCTTAAAAATTTTATCTGCAGAGATGGCGTTGTATCTGCTTTACAGATCGCTCATACAACTTCGCACTTAAAAGATGCGAGATGAGCTCGTTGTCGGTGTGCTCTTACATAGTCACTACTTACCTTTTCAAACGTTGCTAGTAGTCGGCTGCACTTGCTAATGGTCGGCTGCAGGTTACCACTGCTTACTTTGAGTTAATAGTTAATAAAATACGTTACTACAGTTAAAAGGGGAAAATGGGAAAAGATTTTCGGAGTAAAGGGTAAAGAGAATGAAAATTAAAATAAGGTAAGAGAGGGGGTAATTAGCAAATCGACGAGACAATGCATTTCAGCGCTTTTAACAAATCCTCTTCGTTGTGATGATGCCCGCTTATAGCTCAAGTATTCACTTCAATAGATAAGAAGCGTACGTGATCGCTTACAGTATCCCTGAATTAATTTAGACCTCTGTCTCATACCCCCCCCCCCCCCCTATATGCATTCACAGCGGTTGGATTAATCGCAAGGAAGCGAATTAAATGAGAAGTGAATATAACGTTAATACTTATTAGACATTAATACTTATAATGCTTAATTACGAGCAGAATATGTGAACGAGGAAGCCAAATAGGACGTATTTTCTAATGTTTTCTCATCATGTCTTTCTTCTAATGTTCCACGTGAATGCTCTCAATGAACCTTTAGGAACGCAGCTGTTGTGCTCGTAACTGACGAAGTGACGTTGAAAATAGATTTGCTTCTCTTTATGCGTTCTTCTAAAATATGACCTAATCTATCCTTCCGATGTCTTTTCACACCTCTTTTCCCATCATTCGGACTCATAGAATGTTTCTTTACCAAACACCATCGAAACGCTTACAAAACAAACATCTCTGCGAATAGATCAACATTTTTACATGTTCTGGTGTTCGCAGCAGCCTTCGCGCTCCTTTCAAATCCAAGGGTGTGTAAGACCACCCATGGAATCTTGTAGATGTGGCACGACTCTAATAACAGCCCTTCTGTAGTTCTCGCAGCTTATGACCTCTCACGCGGCTTCCAAATCCCTCGATGACATGTTGCTTGAGAAAAATTACTGATGGAGTGAGATTAAATCAGTAACGGAAAAACGTTAAAGTTCGCTGTAATATAACCCACGAAATTGTGGACCAAATGGAGCATATTATTGCATAATCTATGTAACTTTTGTGCCCTCTGGTATAGTTTATTACATGTTAAGAAGGATCCGAGTTAGTCATAATATAGATTCGGAAATTTTGGAAAGAACGAAATATAATATAATAGTTTAAAGATCAGAGTGAAGTGGCAACATCGGTCCGCCAAGTTTTGTTGTCTCTCTAATACTGATCAAACATTGTTTGCCTTGTTGCTTTTTGTTGCTTCCAATTTTTGGAATTACAAATAGGTGCTTATAGTTATATACTGCCGGCAGATACAACTACACTTACAGTGATCGACATTTTTCCAAGGCTGGAAAGCTGAATGGGAAACAGAAGAGAGGAAAGAGAGAAAAAAGAAGAGAAAAAGAGTACAGCACCTTGTGGGGCGCCGATAGCGATAGACGTCCTCTGAGGACTGTCTCTTGCATCGGTTTCCATTTTGTGCTCCCTCAGATAAATTGTTGGATATGCTGCTTTCATGCCCTCCGAAACATGAAAACATTAGCGCAAGAGAAATGTGCTGTCAAATAGCTTCTTTCATACTTTTAAATTCAAATTTGTCGCAGGGAGGACATATAATCTTAGAAGGTTATTGTGTGTGTGTGTGTGTTCCCGTCACCTTATCAAGCTGTCTTCAGTATATCAAGTCAGTTTTCAGTGTATGAGGCTATATTGAGCTAACAGTCATCAGCATTCCCATCGATCGCTGTAATTTCTTTGGAATAGCTGATTTGGTTTATCGGTTATATTAACGAGTAATCTGTTATGATCAAATACAACAAGTTGTTTGGCTCGCACTTATGTTTGATCTTGATGTCGATCTCTCCCCATGTGGATTATGATTCGCCTGAGAGACCATAGTCGAGTACATAAATAGGCTGCGGTGTTGCTTGCTAATCAGTATCGTCTTGTGGTGTTTTTGCTCCTGATAGAAAAGCTTTTTTGCACCAGTGAGGTTCTTCACATGCCGAAGCAATCTCAGGTTACATTTTGAAAGTTCATTATGATTCTATTGTTAGGTGGATAATCAGTGATTTATGTTCGTCCTTTTTTTCATTTCTTTATGCAAATATTCCACATTTAATGTTGACATATCTAATTATTCCATGTATGAGAATCATTTGTCTGTCAATGTTACTGTGAACATATTGCATTTGATGGGATTCTGTTCCGTTGTCTCTTTCTGTTCTACTTGTGGATATCTCGTTTCATACTCGTTCATTGCGTATATTTACTGTTCTTTTATTTTTTTTTCTGCAATAAAAACTTTCTCTCTAAAACCTCAACGACGCATTAAAAAAGATTACCGTGAAGCGGATCCCTTGTAATATGGTGTCGTTGATTGTCGATAATTCAGATGGTTTATTGCATTGCTCATCGTATGCCATTCGGCATGTTTCAGCCTCCAACTAAAAAATATCATCACATCGAATATCTTTTACCGACGATATGATTGATACTCACCAAATTATGAGTGCTCTTATTTACAAGTATAGTTAAAACAAATATGAAAACTGAATACAGCGACAAGTGTTAAGGAATATGCAGCTTAAGTTTTATGAAAAGAGACAGTTGTACTCGATAGGTCATGGTTAACGATATGCTCATCAACTGTGAGGTCTTTATCGGTAAACACCCGCGGGGTGAGGGGAAAAGTGGAGAAGGGATCCAAGGAGCAGACAGCATCTGCAGTAGTGAATCAACCATCCTTTCTTACCAATGAACCATCTCTGCAGTAGCGGAAAAAATTCCAATGAATCTTTTATATGAATTCTCAATTGTGTTTACTTTAGTCCACAGAAGTGCAAATGAACTTCCTGAGGTAAACGCTTGGTTAGTGGGTATGAAACCAGATACTGTAGTCATTAAATCTTGCAGATTCTGTACGTGGCCCAGTTTTCTTGGGGAATTCAAACCGTCAGGTGTTCCGTTGCGATCACTTGGCGTCTTTGGAAAGGAGAGGGGGACTGCGGCGTCCCTTGCAGATGGGGCACGCCGACGCGGTAGAAGTTTGCGCGACACCGTCAAGGTGGCTATGAAGTACTTTGCTCAGATATCTTCGCTGCTACTCCTTTTCGATCAGTCTCCGTGTATTGTGCCCATAACATGAGAGTCAATGAGTCCGTTGAGCTGCTGGATAAAATTTAGGGGCTTATGGATAGGCAGGGCAACCAAAATTGTTGACGGTGCGAACTTCAGTTTTTTTGATGCGAGCATCGTGATTATGCCTCTAAATGCGCACAGCAAATTGTCTCTCTGTGGGCATTCTATACTTCGAGGATGCGAGAGCACATCTAACGGTCTGCACAGTATCCAATTCCATATTGTGCGTACAGGGGATGTGTTCCTGATAGTTTCGTTGATGCATCAATACCTCCAATTTTAAAACCACGGCTAAATGGTTTCGATTTCAAACATCCTCTGCTTACTCCTGTGCCCTTTCTTAGATCGGTATCAGCGTCGTTTTGCGGAAACTTTCATAAAAGATGGTTGGTCGCGTGACACCTCCTATTGACTGGCTGACCAGGCAACTGATCCAGAATTCAGTATAACTATCAACGACATAACGGATATAATGTTACTTTTATGCACATATTGTTCCAACCTAGTTAAGCTCACCCCGCGATTTCCCCTTATTGAGTGGAACATTTCGTCTGACCGTTTCGTCTGTGCAACTGTTGATACTTGTTATACAAGCTCAGCAAGTTTTACTAATGCTACTATGCAATATCTTAAGCGTGGATGAGACCAGAATGTTCGTTATGACCGCAGATATCCATAGATCGTGGTGACATTTTGTTGTGAACCACGGTGTTGAGATAATAATCTTTGTTGGGGCTCATGGCTCTCGTATCGATGAATTATTCATCAACACTCCCTAATCCGCCCTCACAAATACTTTACCTGTCACATCACTACTATCGAAGTAACATTTCGTACATTAATTAAAACAAGTGTTGCATTCCACTCGTCAAGTTGAGCCTTAACAATCAGGGATGGAAAAGTAACTAGAGAGAGTTGCAGAGTGAAAGCCGCACTCTGACAAGCATGAAGAAAAAGCGAAGAGACGCAGGCGGCGGGTGAAACATCTCATGTTCACCACTCGGCTCAACTCTTTGGCGGGTAATTTGGCGGTTTGTCGTGGAGCGAAGTTTTTCCTGCAATTCCTTGGCCGTTATGCTTCCTGGAACGATTGCAACGGAATCTGCTCTCCTTGTCGTACTCGTGCGTACCACAGTTAAGCGGTCCGTTGAATCGAGCCCCATTAGTTTTTGTGAGACGTTTGCTGTGTTCTTCGAAAGTTTTCGTATGTTGCTTTTGTGCGGCAGGTAGGGTCAGAGTTACCTGGAGGTTGTTTTGTTCCGTTTCTTTCACTTCGGTTGACCATGATCGGTGGTGCTGAATTGTTTTGGCTATGAATGCAGCAAATTTATAACTCTATGCGAGTAGCGTCTATGCGATATGAGCATGCGATTACGGAGAAGTGTCATAGTGGTAGCCATTGCTGAGGCAGTAACTAAAATGTTAAAAGATGACTTAGGTTTATGTGCCGGAACCGAATCTAAAGTTTGAAATGGTAACCACAGGGGGCGCAACTGTCGCGGTACTTTTTTAAATGGTGCATTGCTGCTGATCGTTGTTGCTGCTGTAGCGTTATGCCACTGACGCTGCTTTTCTGGACTGTTCTGGGACTCGATGATACTACTTTTATGGGAAACTAGTTACTAGAAAGACTGTATTTCGTGGAACGTTTGCTTGGAGTGTCTCTTTTGTGGAGCACTTGTTTTCCAAGTTCTTGCTAGCACCCCGTGGCCATAGTACTGCAACGACACTTTGAGACTCCTGCGCAATAATTAGCTGCCGAAGTAACCACAGAGTATTTATACTAAGCCGTTTTCCTAAAAGAACACATGTAGCTAATTCTTATGTGTATTATGTCTCGAAATTGCAATATAGCATCGTGGAACTATAAATTGGTCCGATAACTCTGCTGTCTTTTTCCAGCCTAAAACATTTATACAAAACATTTGTAGTAGTTGCTGGTAAAAGCATTTTCGTGATAAAAAGCACTTTGGTTTTAGCTATTCGCGAAGATATCTGTCTTGAGGCGTCCCGATTAGTTTTGTTTGCACAAGTTGCCGACAGTAGTGCACCAAATAACGGGAAGTATCTAAGTACTGAAGCATCGAAACGTTATTAAGCAACAGTGACGACCAAAATTTCACATTAGGAAGACATGTCTCATCAGTGGATAATTGTGCTCTCAAAACCGCTCAAAGTTCTACTCTTTTCGTCAGCCATAAAGTGCCCTCGTGATGCCATCGCTGCCTGTGAAAATTTTCGTGTTTGCGCGTTTTTGCCTCTTTTGGCAGCAACGATATATTGTGGAGACGTCTTTGCTGCCATGTCACATCTGCCAAATTCGGCTCATATAATCTATATGCAATATTAGTTTACCATGGACGGTTTTTTATTGGCTGGAATTTCCGGCTCACGAAATTTAGCGTTTATAACCACGCCCTTCTAGCAGTTTACGTTTGCTAGGCAAATCATGACGACGGCCCCGTGCTTGCGAACGTTGATTTCCAGCTATATCTTGGAGGCCACTAGAACTGGTGCTACGATATTTGCTGGCTATAGTGCACTTTAATTTCCGGTTGATTAATCGGTCTCGAAAGGAGTTAACGGTCATTGTAAGAAACTTCACCTTGCATGCTTCTTGCACTGGCCAGAATTATGCGAGTCGTATTACTTTTTGGCCGTTCGTAAAACTTGTGGATCCATCAAGCGGGATCGCAGAAGTACATGCTCTACAAGCTTTTCTGGCACTCACATACTTGTATTTTTGGTATAAGTCTGCAGAAGGCTCAAGGAAGAAGTGGTGAAGTGTGGCAGGAAGGTTGCCATGGTATGCATTATTGCGATTCCGCCAGCAGATGCTCCTTTTCGGGAAAGCTCTAAGGGTCACAAGAAGGACATCTTGGAATCGGTGGTGCGTCTGTTCTAGTGTATGTGCGCATTTATGTTTCAATTTGTCAACAGGTGTATGTGAGTACAACCGTAGATGTAACCTGTACTCATGGAATTTGATCGCCACTAACTGGGCCCTAAAGCCTGTTGTTTTTGCCAAAAGAATTATACACAGTTAAAGAGTGCATAAAATTTGCACGCAGTTGGTTCTGATATCAACCTGAATCTTTAGATACTTCTAGGAACCAAAAGCATTATTAGCTCTTTTGATGTTTTTACGATCGGTGGGCCTATGACAAAATTCAGATCTTGGCAAATTCCTTTGCATCCTTTCATTTGTTCCTTGTATCGTGCCCCAGGAAGATGCTGTTATGGTTATGTTCACTGTCTGCGGAACATTTATTTTTACCGTTTTTAATCCTTGAATTTTGCTGAAAATGGGTGAGCATGTTGCTCTTCATCAAGGGTGTTCCACTATCCCTTCTTGCTTGTAAGACGAGCTTTACGATTCTCAGAGATCCGGATATGCCAGATCAGCTTTCTTTACTTATCGCTTTTCCCTCTCATTTTGTCGCTTTGAGTGGTGTATTTCTGTTCCTTTCATTTACACATTGAAGGTCCTTTTCGAGAAGCGTATTCCTATCAAGTCCTTTCTCACCTTCATGTTTTCTAATGCAAACTTATTTGTCGTGTTTCAGTTGGGTTAGCAGGAATCATGGCTAATAGGCGTTCCGTTGAGGGCTCTAAGAGTTGGCTGGCGTCGGTAGTCGGTAATATCACGGGAATATGGGAATCGATGAAGAGCTCATCAACGCCAAATAGAGAACAATCGGATTTTCGTAATTCGACTAATAGACATCACGACGCTGGCAGTGAAGGTGATATTGGGGGGAGGCGCTCATCCTCTGTTCATGAGAGGGGTTCGTCTTCCTCTCTGGGTCAGATGAGAAGACGTAGCACAGTTGAAGCCACAATCAACACGGATGGTCAAAGCGAACACCTCGATGAGGATGATCTTCATACAGGACGTTCTTCCTCATTTCAGGAGATGGGCTCGTTCTCTTTCCTGACCGACATTAAAAAACGCAGTAGCAATGAACGCCCAGGGAGCACAGACTATCAGCTGAAATCTTTTGGAGAGGGCAGCGTTCATGAGGAGCGCTCATCGTTGCAGGGTGGAGGTTCATCCCCTTTCCTGAGCCAAATCGGAGGAGTCACCAGGGGTGAACGCAAAACAAGCACGGATGGTCGGCATGAACCACTCAGCGAGGATAATTTCCACGAGGAGCGCTCCTCCTCATTTCAAGAGAAGGACTCGTTCTCTTTCCTAAGCCGCATCAGAAGACCCAGCAGCGATGAACGCTTAAGGAGCACAGACCGTCAGCACAAATCGGTCGGTGCTGATAGTGTTTGTGAAGGGCGCTCATCATTGAAATGGGGAGGTGCGTCCTCTTTCCTGAGCTCTTACAGAAGTCGCAACCAGGATGAACATTCAGGGAACACAGAGAGTCAGCGCATTCCCATCGGTGAGGATGGTACTTACGAGAAGTGGCTATCGCAGAAGAGTTCGCCTACTTCTCTGAGCCGCATCAAAAGGCGCAGTAAGGGTGACGGCACAGTGAGTGCTCCGGTTCCAATTCGCGGTGCAACGGCTCAAGGCAGTAATGGTGAGTGATTAGTTGGAACGATCGTTGTTACTTTTTTGCGTTGTAAGGAACATATTGGAGGATAAGCTGTATGAGGCATACAATGAGTGGTGTGATGTTGTTTCATCTCGCAGGCGATTGCAAGTGGGTATGCCCACTTCATCATTCTCCACGGCTTTATAGGTGTGTTGTACATTGCTCACCTCAGATTATTCCACGCTTTTTGACGTTCTATTCTAACTAACGTCTCTAAACATTTACATGCCCCAGGTAGTTCGTTTCCATGCACGGTATTGTCGAAGTGCGGTGTGCATTCAGGGCACCGCCACCTTCCACGACGTTTAGCGAACAAAGAGGTGGCATTGATTTTATGTTATCAGCCTAGGAACTCTGTGATTCCGTTTTGCCAAGGGTCCTCTTTGGTGGCGGGATCAAATTCACTCTTGCAACAACGTTAACCAGTGATAAGATGAAATCTGAGCGGGAGTCGTTTCTAGTCCGGGTCCTTTGAATGTTTTTACGATCTTTGAATTGATTCATCACTCGTTCAAGAGTGTCGGACGACCCTGCTTACAGCGTTCCCTTGAGGCAGGATCCCTGTGATCTGTGCAAAAGGAAAATGGTCATTGGAACACCGTAGCATATGCTTGTGTTAAGTTTTATACCGCAAACGTGCAAAAAGCTTCAGAGTGTCCTCACGTGAAAGACGGAAGGTGTCATCTTCCATCCTAAATGAGTTCCACGGAGACAGGAAAGTTGCAGTACAGAAGTTAATGACAGCTTCCTATTGAGGCTGCATGTTAGATGCTAACGGTATTCTCATGCTATGTTGCGTTGCCTCCATTATTTTGTACGATACAAATTTATGGGAAGAGACGTCAAATCATGAAAACAGTTCTTTTTGCAGAATAAATGCTTCTGTTGAGGTTCGAAGCTCCTTTTGCAAAGCGATGTAAGCATTGGCGTTGGTCACTTTAGGGACGATGTTTAAGATCTGCCAAATTTCTGTTGCAGGTTTAGCGAAGTCATCTAGATTTTGCCGCACCGCTTATACTGTACGAGCATCTGCGATGCGCATCGGTGAAGATTCCAGTACCTCCATGGCCGATGTATCAGCCTCACCGTTGACTCAAGAGGAAATCACCACTGTCGCTCATAACCCGGTGAATTTTCATTTCATTGTCTACTGGTGCTTTCTTTTGTGCTTCCTGCATAAAAAAATCCGTGCAGCTGTGTCTTTGAATTCAGATGGCACAGCGATGGGAAGTCGGAGCTGGAGCCAGATTGTTCAAAAAAATTGTTTTTTTATGTGAGGCTAGGCATATACTCATCGTATCCCACGCCCTTGGTGAGCGCATATCGTTCGGGGCAGGTTTGTTGTTTTCGTGCCTTTCGCCAATTTAATCAGCTGATACTGGAAATGCGCTTTGTAAAGACGTGAACCACTTTGAAGTCACTATGTTTTCTTGTCTTGATTTTGCTTACTCGCCATTACTACGCTCTCGTGTAACTTGTGTTAGGGATTCTTTGGTTCCATTTATTGGCTGATCCTGAATGATCTTAGAAGCTCTTCTGACTGAGCTTCGCTTGCAGCGCAAACGAGTATACGGGCGTGAACAACTCAGCAGCAATGAAAATATATTTTCGTTGGAAATGTCTGATGCTGATATGAGTATTCCCAAAAAAGCTCGAAAAATAACAGCCGAACAACCCGATCTTCATCAGGTATATTCTTTCTTTTCATTCGTTTTCGTAGAAAGCTTCGTATCATTGGCTAATTAAATCGTATTTCTCACAGAAATGACTTCAACTTTCAATCTACAGCTGCCTTGTTAGGAGAGTTGTTTTAGTAATGGCACTGTACAAGCGTTGATCTCGCGAGATCGTTACGTCACTATCTAGCAAAAGCGTTTGCGCGAGATATCACAGTTCATTTCGCGTAAGCAAATATTTAGGGGTCAAATACTTCCAGAAAAAGGATTCTAGAGTAACTACGAGGGCACCAATAAAAGCTAGGCTGTTGTAGGAATTTAATTCATCTTAGAATTTTCACGAGATATCCCTCACTAACAGATTTTCGAGATCGTTTCAGATCGCCCACGGGAAAAATGCTCTGCGACAAAGCTTCGAGATATTTCAAAAAACAGACTTGCGTTCTCGGCTTTCTGTTTGGTACGTAGTGCGGCAAATACCCTTATAAATTATCCGCGTTCTGCCCATAGCACTTGATGCGGCACTGTCGTGCATCAATCAACTAATAGATAAAAAGCCTTATTGCCGTTCATTATTCTGTGGTCTTGTTATTAGTCCGTTGTACATAAGTATCACACGCCTAATATAACTTTGTCAGTGCTAACGCATGGTGCTTTATTTGAATCAGGTTCGCAGCAGCTTGAAGTTTAGGCGTGAGCACATTTAATATCTTCCGCGCAATAGTTCCATTGTTTCGCGTTAAACAGCTCTTTACGCGAACTGTTTTGCTTCAAATATCAAAATGTGGAGAAGATACGTCCATTCCCACCTACCGCCTTTCTGTTTCTGGTAAATTTGGCTAGTTTTTTCATATGGAAAGGAAAAGTTGTTTTGCAATTGCTCTCGAGTTTTACGCTTTCATGAGCTGCTTTCCACTTACACAGTTATCCAAATATGCACTCATGTCCTCACCACGTATGTATCGATGTTTTATGACATTTCTCTACGCTAGTTCCCCTACCGATATCTCGCGTTCTTCACTTCCCATAATATTGATAGTTTTCAATGCCGCTGTACATCAGAAATTTAGGTAGTTTAGGAATTATCTTTTAAAGCAGACATGGAAAACGCAAGGAAGTCCTCTTACACTTGTACAAAGAGGTCTTGTTGTCTTGTTTCCCCCTTCTCCTGCCCAGTTTGGGAGGGAGGGGTGAAGGAGGAGGGTCATTGGAGATTGAAGGTCGCTTGTTTTTGGAGTAAATCCTTCCGAGTTCGAAATAGTAGCACAGAGGAAGAGTAAAGAAGAAAGAAGGAATTTGGAGACGGTAAATAGTCTTGAAGAATTGACGTCGCGGGATTTCAGTTATGAGGTTGTAGGTTGTAAATATGAAAATTTCGAGTGTAAAAGAGATTGTTAAAATTGGGAGATGGCAAAAGCGTGTCCGAAGCAGCGATTTTTTCATCAGATAATGTCACCAGATCTCCATATCGGCCGTCTATGTTGGTCAGATTCAACATCAAGAATTGAGACGAAGAAAGAAGGTGATTTGAGCATTTCTGGAGGGTAAATACAAAAAGTGCATTGTTAGGCCCGAATTTATGAATTAAAGGTGTACAGTTTCAAAATCTCGATTTTGAAGGTGCCATTAGTGAGACATTGACTGGTTATAAGATGTTTTTGAAGTAGTTGCAAATACCTCATTATTTTGCTGAACTGGCCGAATAATGCGGAGTACCAAACAACGTCGAGAAATAGTTGAAGCCAAACCCTACATAGTGAACCCTCGCAAACTTTTGTTGTATTTAACGAACACATGAGAAGCAATGTTTTTGGGAAATAACAGATTGTGCTGTGTAATTGTAGGCAGAATCGCGCACAACTCACTCGACTCTTGCTCATCTGGAGTTCAACTTTCTTAAGAACCAGAAATTTCCTACCATCTTTTCGTCGTCAGCAGCTCAGTCAGTATTATCAGACTCGGAGTACAACGATCAGGGATGCGATTCACCGCAGACGCTTTCATCAAGAACAAAGTCTATTCTCGATGGTCTAGACAAAGTCGGTAGTCCGATAGTGGTATGTGACCTTCATTTTAGTCATACCTTTACATTGAACAACATGCCAGGCGTGCTGAGTCATTTGAATATAGCCTTCAGCAAAAGTGCAATGTACCTCATACTGCAGAATTACTGAGCTGTTTATTTGTGAAGCAGGCATAAGTGTAAGCATTCTGGGATTGCCTTTAACAGTGTTCAGCCTGCGCTGAATTCTAGAGATATGCTTTATCGGTAGTGTGACTTTTATACTTTGTTATTCTGTCTTCACCTATGCAATGAGCTCTCTTGTACTAATATCTGTTAAGAACTCAGCATTGCAAACTGTACTACACGTCGAAGGCGTATTCTTGTATAATCAGACAGAATCGACGGATTGATATAATCTTAGGAATGTTCTTTTCGGTTCATAAAGCTGTTATCAAAGCGGGTACATGAGAAACTCCAAATCTGTGAGGATAAATTGAGGCAGTATATGCAGTGAAAAACAAGGTTGATAGTTATTTCTTTTCTTCTTCCTATGGCTGTTCGATGCCCCAGCCCTCTCTCGCTCACTTTCTGTCTTTCCCCTCTCCTGGATTTGCTTCTTTACAGTTGTTAGCTTTTATAGTGGCTGTTTATGCGAAAACGTAAATAATAATGGTTCTAAAGCTACATATATTACCGTATTAACGTGATCATATCGGTTTGCATGACCCTACAGTTTAGGCCAGGCTAGGAAAACAATTCTATGCACCATATTTTAAATTGCATCTGAAGTATATATGGACACTTGCTACTGTTTTTTTAAATTCAAGTTTGAAATCTTTCTCGCCCTTCATACCATCTCATTTTTCTTGTTTGTTGACGTATTTCATTTTTGGCATAATGTCATATCTTCATCTTCCTCATATGCAGAAGCGCGGGGGAGGGGGGGGGGGGAAGGGATGAATTGGTTACGTACAATCAAGAATGCAGTTCCTCCAGCTTAATGGAAATCCATTATGAGCAGCACTTCGGCCTTCGTTAAAGTTTATATCATAAGTAGCACGACAAAATCCCTCGTGCAGTCGAGCTTTTAAAGTGGAGTTCATTTGATGGGCTGTTATGAAAGGATCTCATTGTTTCAAATAGGCTCGTGCAATGAATATGCAAGCTGGACCTGGCAGCTGCATGGAAACTGAGCTCAGAAAACGCGTGCCCCTCGCGCTAGGACAGGATGACAAGCAGATGAGCCTAAACAAAACCTTGGAGTTGATAGTGGTCTGTTAGTGACTCATAGTCTCCTCCAAATGGATTGTGGCATGTTTTTCTTCACTTAAATGATCGGAATGACTACTGGCATCTGCATTCGTTCAGCTTGCTCGATAACTGATGGCAGTCATCAACTGCAGGCGTGCTCCGGAATGGATGGATAAAGATATGTTATGTATCTAAAACTTGATTGGCGTTGACTGCGGAAAGTTTTTTATGAACCGTGAACGATTGAGCAAGCCAGTTCACTAGCCGAATAGCGACTGTTTGGAGTGCGCTGATAGCTATGCATCGGCGATCACCTCAGCGAGCGTTATGTGATTTCGTTAGGTGCACTGTTCTCCTCGAGCATGCAATAATCTGTTAGGCGTGCTAGAATCATTTTTGTGAGCATTCAATAGGGCACTCTACCTGCAACGCCCAATCTTGTGACACATCAGCTCCTCTTGCGTTGGCTTCGTGAGCAATGTGCTGCTTTCTTTGTCGTTTTGTGTCTTTCATTTTACTCCAGCATTTTATGTTACACTCTGATAGGGAGCGACTTTAATTCTTTGGCATAATGAAAGCACCTTATATATGTAAACGCTGATAGTAAGATGCATGAACTGATTCTCGAAACGCGTGTTAAGCAGCACATCTAACTATATGATATTTCCCTGTTTTCTCGAGTACGGTGTGCTGTATTATGCCATGAGGGTTTAATACAATTCACGGAGTTGTGGGGATGGCGACTACGGTTTTAAACCAGCCAACATGCTGTAAAATTTTTAACAGAGATTCATATGGCACATTGAGTTTTGAGTTCGCTCTACGTGCTATCATAAAATTTAACGATACTCTTTGTTGAAAGGAGCTTGTTTCAGAATGCACATAAGTGGCGCTTTACTGGTGAGCCAGAACAATGGGCAAGTGATCTGCTGAACTCCTCAGTGCAAAAATCGCCTGCGAACACAGGTCGTACCATTTCGCGGGGGAATGTGGTCTCAGATGCCATCTCCCAGTCAATCATCAGGCATAACCATAAACGACGGTATGTCCTCCAATCTTTGTGCACTTGATTAGCGCTGTTATGACGACAGCTAGTTACGCGTGTGCTGTGCTTTTTAACCGTGTTTACTTGAATCCATTCAAATGTTTCACCCTTACTAGCCGGATAAGTTAATCGTTCAGCTCAAATGGCAAGCATTTCTTTCATGTTGTTTTTCGCTTCTCATACTGCATTAGCGCTCTGTTGCTGCTTTTTCATCGGTTGGTTTATAGCGTAAGTATGCTGTTTGATGAAACAGACCATTGCTATTAGAGGATTGAAGTTTCAGTTAACGCCATCACGGTTGAGCGCGACTGCATTTGGGAAAGGCGTCGTTTGATGCTTGTTGAACTGCGAGGAACTCAGCTCAAATTTGAATTCCCACTCGCCCCTCCTTAATCCCTTCCTTTCCCCTTAAGAGGACATTCCTTCCGTATTGCGTTTTAAATCATCACCATCCTCGTCACCATCGAAACGACTTCATCCCCATCACTCACCATCATCTTAATTTGAGACTGAAAGTTCCAGCAAGTGGCGAAACATTGCGTTGATAGGCATCGTACTGATCAACACTTCGATTGTTTCATAGGCCTTAAGCATCCTCCATTATTTGAGTTCCTCATTCGCGAAAGATTCATGGAAAACCAAAAGTCTTCTTTCGCCCGTGGCATAGATTACGAAAATTGGAGACTATTCCTCCGTTTATCGATAAAGGAAGGAAAACAACTTTTCTTTCTCATTCCCTCTCACCCCACCCTCTCCTCCCTTCACAGTCTCTTTCCATGATCCTCCTTCCCTCACCTTCCACCCTTTATGGCAGTTCCAATTAGTTTTAGAATTATTCGCTAAAAACCATTTGTCGTACAGTGCGCTTCTACGCTATCATCAGCTTTAGTTGTGCGTTTTCCGATTTGGCATAAATACAGTTTTTAGGCGAATTGCTCGCCAACAAACTCGCGCCATACGATCATCAGACGTTACACCATCTTCTTTTCATGTCGAGCCGCAGGTTCGCTTTGTTTTCTTTCGTTGACAAATGGGTACGGTTAGCTCCAAGGAAACCACTTTGTTATTAAACAGAATGCACTGATAACGAGTCATTTTGCTCATGAAGTATCTATACTGCTTGGATAGGCTTAAGGTTAATCTGTAATTTTCGGGATGCGGCATCTCCCTTGCCAGTGGGACTAACCATGCTTATCTCACTATTAGTTATATTTTACTGCGACCCACGATGAGAATCTACGTGTTGTGTTAGTTCATGCCTTCGTAACGTTCACAGAGAAATTGGGGAACAGAATTTGCACTATCATTCTGCAACTTACCCGGGTTCTAGGCATCCCATGAACAGGTTTCCGGGGAGTGGGATAGTTGTCAATCCTCAAAGATGAGTAGTAGACGTCACCAACGTTGTCATTGTGTTTCCGATATTCAGTTAAGTAGACTGTTGGCAATAATGCTGAAGAGATACATTTGTTTATAGAAAAAGCCGACGAAAGGTTCTTTCATGCAGTTATGATGCTGATGAAAGTTGTATTTTAGCGTTCTCCGTCGAAACAGCCATCACCGGAGTCCTCAAAAGAGTTTCCTCCCGTGAAAGTGACCGCTTCACCAAGGGCAGACCCCAGCTCCTTGATTAAGCCTGCCAAGCCGATACTTCAGCATTTTGATCAGAACTCAACAAGCGCGGCAAATAACAACTTTTCGGCGAAGTGGGCTGAACTTGGCGTCGTCCGCCACGAGGACATAAGCACACAAACCACCAGTGTTGAAGTTTGTGATTGTTTATTAAGAACCATTTTTCAATGGACGTTCCCAGCTTCTGAACGCTGGTAGGAATGATTCTATCGTTGTTTTTTGAGGCACAACTTCAGAGTGTTCATTTTTTTCTTTATTATGCTCGCTACCACTGAGATAACGCATCGATTCTTGTATGAACAGTGTGTTGAGTTGAGATCCGTGTCAACAGCCACCAACTGGGATTTGAAAAACTATGGTCATTCACCTTCGGGTAATTCGCATTGCAATTTCAGCCAGTGACAGTGAATGTGGAACCGACGCATTACGCCCGTCCTTTATCATCAGCGGAGAGGATGTTTGACTTTTCAAACGCTCAGAGGCGCGCGCCATCGGAATCTGTCATCAAGGAAGATGCGCATACTGCAGAGATCGAATCGAGACAGGTTGGCTGTTGTTTCCGCCTTCTCGTTCTTTGCTTGATCGTATCTCGGCCATACCGGTTTTATATGTCTCCATCCTTTATTTTTCAACAAAGACATTTATAATGCGAGGTACATGCTGACCCGTAGTGAAAGGAAAACAGGCTCAAAATTCTTTCCGCTGAGATGCCCCTTTATAATATCGCTTGTTGGATTTATGAGGTCATAAGTATGTGTTTTCCAAACTGCATCAAGCTACTGTTCATTTAGAATTCTAGTTTTAAAAACGATTACATCGGCATGTTTCTAAAGCTGCTTTTCGCTCGTCAACATGACGAGTTTTAAGCATTTCCCAGTCGTTTCGTAAAAACGGTTCATCTAGAAGCAGAGAGGAGTATAGTTAGAAAGAGCTGTTTCAGTCGCAACCGGGAGCAGCTCTAATCTTTTAACCAACTGAAGCGGTCTAGAAAAAGATGCCGAAAAAGAAGCCCAGAAGGGGTAGGGACAGAGGGAGAGACGAAAGATGCGGTATCGATACGTGTCGGTCACTGTCGTTGTCCACATTTTTAGCTGAATCTTTCCTCGTTGTTGAGGGAAATTTCTTGCGCCAACAGCTCAGTGGAAGTTAATTCGGCAGACGGCTGAACATCTCGGTATGGCTTCCGCACCTCATCAGTTGGGCTTTCTCTACTGGCTCGCAAATGTTGTTGTTGCAGCACGTTTTCCTTTTGTTCCATCAATTGGGCTTTCTCACTATGCTGACTACACGCTCCTCTTAGAAGAACAAAAAGCCCATCGGCGCTGAATGTAAAGTTTTGGAAAGGGCAGTAAAGTCATTTTAAACTCTTTCCTTTCGTACTTTTGGTGACTACGCAGTTTGTGTTTTTGTTATTGCGGTGATCAGCAATCCTACTGTTTTGCATGGGAAGAGCACTAAGAATTGCTTTTTCTAGTAATTTCTCATCGGAGAGCATCGAAAATTTTGCATTTCATCTCAAAAAAGAAACCGCTACTGTTCAGTTCCCTTTTTCTTTTATATGCTTCTGTACCGACATCTGGAAAATCAAAAACTTTGCTGTTGTCTAACTCACTTTTGAAACAGAGAGATGAAGTTACTTATTTGAAGCTCACTTTTCCACTTCTGAATGCATCTAAAAATATTTCGTTATTTGAATATCACTGAAATCTTTTGAAATTCGGAACTGAAACCGTCATGAGGATAAAGGAACATCAGGGGAAGGGAGCTGAAACTGGGCGCCTTAATCCCATCCAGGCTGCCCATGTAAAGCTTTTTGCAAAGAATGTTTCTGCGCCAGTTAAGGCAGGATCCTCCGCATTTCGATCGCGACTTACAGACGTGATATAAATCATGCGTCGCGTGGTGCTCGAAACGAATATGGGATTGAATTTAAGCGATGTTGCAATTGGTTTTCTAAGCGGCTGTCTGTATGCAGCTGTGTAAGGAAGAAGTAATCTGTGGTGGTTTTTATCCGAAAAAAGGCAATTTTCATTGAGTCATTCCGTGGTTCATTTCTACGTCTTTTCTTTTTCCCACTTGAAAACAAAATTGGTCCTCCCCCAGTAGAGTGAGTGAAAATGATCATCTGTCTAACCGCAAGGAACAGTATCGTATGTTTCTAATCATTTTTTTCTCGCAGAAACGAAATTGGTCTGATTACTACCAAAGTTGCATTCGTTCGGCCGATGACGGGGATATGAGTTTTCGCATCCCAGCTGGTGTCTGCACAGCAACCAGACATTACCGGTCCATGAGAAGAGATATTGCCACACACACTTTGTTCACTTTTCTCTCTCTTCTTTTGTCCAAAATAGGGGCTTCTTTTTAAGCAAGGTGTTCGAAAAAGCAACTTCTGGTAGGCTTTCGCAAGCGGTGGTTGAGTCAAATGCCCCATCCACTGCATATGAGGTTGCATTAATTTTGGTCGCAGTTCACGGATGTAAGCAAGGTGCCCGAAGAATCATTAAATAGTGTGGTTGCAGTGCAGCGTATGATTTCAGCTATCGGACCGGAACAGTTGTCATTCGGAGGTGGAGGGTGAACTAGTGCAGGATAGCAATAAGAAGGCTGCTGGTGCGAAAAACTCAACCTTGCAGAAAGGTTAGGAATTTGCTTTTATATTGGGATCTGTGTACATTACAGGAACCCAAAATGTTGGTGGGATACAGTGGGACAAGATTGAAAAATGTGGGAAGCTGTTTTCTGAAGAGAGGGTTGAACGAAAGGTCCCCAGTCGCATTAGCCTTCTCACTGTCCTTGCTCGCAAATGGCAGTTGCAGAAATTCAAACAACTTAATGCTGGTATATTTATGCAAGTTTGCAAGTCGTCACCTCACATTTCAGAAAGAGCTCCACAAGCCGAGAAACATGCAGTATTGGGGCACCTCCACTGGACTTTTCTTTGACCTCTGGCCACGTTGTGCCCTTCAACCTTAAGCGATTTTTCGCTGACTAGTACATACATAGTGGTTTCCAAAGAAGTACTGATCACCTTATATCACCTATGTAAACGACTTAAGCAGGAGCTCGAGCTCGAACCTTTCCGTGCTTTTTTGATAACGTAATGATGCTGCCTCTTCTTTATCAATCTTGAAAACTCCTGTATAAGCAGTTAGTTCATGTGAGAAGTACGATTACTCGTAGGCATAAACTTGCATTTTGTAAACGATGTCCTGACAAAGAAGAAAAGAAGTTAGCATGAATACAGGGCATTAGCCGGCCTCACCACGCGAGATCCCCGCCCTCCATCCTTTCGCATTGAGTTTGTTCATGCTTTTCGCGCGACGGCTGTTATAAAATGTAACTTTTGTATGGGATTCCTCCAGAATTTGAAAAAGGGAGGAGGCTGCCGATGTATACCTGCGGTGAACAGCCTGAGCGGCTGTCGTTTTAAACATTGAGGGAGGAGTAAAGAGGGCAGGTCAAGAGCCCCGAAATGGAATGTTTTACTTGAGCTTCGCATGTTGTTTGAACGTTTTGAGTCGCTTCTTCCTGCCCATCTAGGGTCAGTTTAAAAAAAAGGAAATTACTACTCTCCATGAGTGGTAGCTAGATCCACCTTTATTGTTTCACATGTAGGCTGCGGGGCATTCAGCAGCTCTTTTGTACTATGCTCTGTTGATTTCCGGGAGTTGTTGTGCATCACTGATGTGCGGCGCATGACCAGTTTTAGCGAGTAATAACGTGCGTGAAGTGCTGTTGCAGTTTTAGGTGTATCGCAAGGCTCGCAAGAAGGACATTTTTCTGAGGAGAAAAGGACTGCGAAACCACACGATGGCGTTCCTGTAAGTGAATAATGTTTCGCACTCAGTGCATTTGAAATGTTTTGTAATATGCGTTTCAAAGAGGTACTGAACCTGCATCGTTTATGGAGCTGAAATTCGTTCCATTGTCGCAAACTAAGCCACCCCTGAAGTAGGTGATTGTATTTGGAACATCACAGTGACAGAGTTGCGTCCACTCAGACGAATGAACCTCGATGCTTGCAGCGCCTCGTGGTTCAGACAGATGTGGGATTCATTCGTTGTTCCTTCTGTTAGCAAGCGATTGATGAGCGCTAATTGTCTGAGTTTTTTATTGGCACGTAATCCATTTTCTGTAAGCTTGATGTTCGTTTTTGTGGAAGGAAATCGGTATTTAATTGACCCATGGCATTACAACTTGCAAAAGTGCTTTGTTTTAGGTGGAGAACGGGGGCCGTATGCAGATCGCCGATGCCAATGTAATAGCAGCGTCTCCAGCGGGCTTCGCTCTCCCTAAGGACACCGCTGCACCCGTGGTAGTTTTTTCCGAGGTTTTCGTTGACTTCTATGCTTTTTCGTCTTGTTTTTTTTTTTTTTTTTTTATTATCATTTCATCTTTCTTCTAAATTCCTGCTGCATGCGCTGGACTGCATCCGTTCAGTGTTCTTATGCCATTGCAAAAGGTACCACTTCTGTTTGACAGTAGCCCACTGCTTTCGAGTATTCTTCGTATTAGGGTTTCTCCCTTTTTCCGGCCGCTGTTCCCAAACAGCACTCATTTGGTTATGTGCTGGTAAAGCTGTCGGGGGATTTTTTCCGAGATGTTTTCGTTAATCCGATGTTTATCAGTATCTTCGAATGCCCCCACTCCACTATCCTTACCTCTTTCGCGCTTTCCTTGATAGAACTTTAGCGGATTTTCTGTTGCTTTTTATTGCTATGAGGCATCAACTAAATATCACTTGTTGTTGAATATTGGTACTTGGTTTGTTGCCCATGTTATCTCATTTCACTTCTTCATTTAACTTCATAGCTTCTATGTATTGGTATAAAGTGCGAGTTGGGCCTTCTTAACCTTATAGTGGCTGAATGAGTATATTACCATAGTCAAGAGTAACGGGCAAAGGGGCGTAGCTTTTGCACTAAGTGTTCTGATAGAAAATCTTTGCATTTTTTATCTCACAGAGAGATTCATTCAGCGTTCTTCAGTGTTTTGACTGTTTGTTAGTAGTTTATTTGCACGGAAAAGGTGTATGGGTTGTAGGTGTTTATGTGAAGGTTAAAGTCAGTTTATATTTTGAGTGCGAATAGTTGCTCTTTGAATGCCTAGTAATCAGCGCTTTGCTTATCTCAACATGCTTTCATTTTGCGAGATTTGAGTAGATGTGTTCGCCAGCACCCCCTGAGAATCTTATAATGCTGCAATAATTTCATGATTTAGGTGATAATGTGCTCTTTTTTTTCAGCAATGGTCTTGCAAGACGTGTTTTGTGTCCAACAAACCGGAGGCTGATAAATGTGTGGCATGTGGTGAGTCAAAGGGGATCACCAGTGGAGCGGAGAAAGCAACAGGTGACAAGCAGTGGTATTGCAAGACATGCTTCGTCTCTAACGGCCCTCAATCTCGCGAGTGCTCGTTATGTGGACAGGTAAGAAGCGATATTAGCATCAAGAATGAGTCATTTTGCAAGCAGTGTTTCGTGAAGATTGTGCCGGGAAAGGACAATTGCGTGTCATGCGGCGCCCAATTACCGACGTCGACTAGCGCACCGGTGGCAAACGTTTTCGGAAGTCGGACTTTCAAACCTGCTTCAACGTCTGGGTCAGGTGAGCACTAGCTCTCTTTATCCTTCTTGGGAAGTAATGTGAGACTAACTTTCTGTAAGAGATATTGGAAGATGACTGCGATGTCACTGCCTTCTAAAGGTCGGCCGACATCATTTAAGCAGTCACATTCCTCGAGGTAAATTCATTCGGAAAGCTTATTAATTTCCAATACGTATCACAAACTTAGTTCAGTGGTGCTTCGTTGAAATTTGTCCAATTGGATTGGTTTGATAGCAATTCGACTTCCAGCTTTTCGTATATCATGCATTCTTAGGGTATATTTCTGAACACTTTCACATTTTCAGGCAGTCAGTACGTTTTCGGTCTTGCAAGTACATCTGCCAGCAGCACTTCGCAGGTTATCCCCACTGACGCGGTGGCGGCACCAATTTCATTTGGACATGGCACGTCAGCATCAGCGAATGTGTCTGCCGATCCAAGTGGGCTACAAGAGGCAGCGAAATTTGATGCCAACCGTGGTGATTTGACGCCGAAGTTAGGTCTTCCAACAAGTTCGTCTACTCCTGACGTGGGAACCACTTCAGAGCAGACTCACAGTTATCACCCAGGACCCCAAAACGTTGAAGCCGAGCACAAGGTGGATGAGGTGCAGGCGAGCATCGCGCAGTCAACTGCACATGGTTAGTCGGAGTGTATTAGTTGCGGTTAGAGGAAGTATAAAGAATATACTTTCTTGTTGGTCGTTCTGGTACCAAAAATTGAGAATGTACAATCTGGAGATGATATCTAGGTAGTGGAAGACACATCTTTAATATGAAACATTTCGCGCTGGTCACCTTTTGACATAGCAGCATATTTGTTAATTTGTACAGCTAAAAATTTTCTTTAGTATCCGAAATATGGCGCATACGGGTAGCGAATGAACCAGTCAAAGTCGATAGAGAGATGGCACTTTTCAACATTCAAAATTTTTATGTTTGTCAAAGGACCTTTTGGACCATCTCTTCAAAACTTTTTAGGGTTTAGATCTAAGCTGTCTTCAGTTATTGCTTCAGAAGGAGCGCGGTTGCTGGGTGCATCAGGGACGATGGGACAGGCGGCGCCGGCTTCAGTATTTCCAACACTTGCAACACCAGCCGCCAACAGACCGCTCGCACCATCCGTGCCGCTCTTTGGATCCGTCAGCGTACCAGTATCTACAACCACGCAGCCAGCTGCGAGTGCTTTTAATTTTGGAGGCACCTCGGGTAATTACTGTGCGCTTTTTGAGAGAAAGTGGCTTCACGAACATCGGCAGTTAGGGGGAACTTGAGCTTCGCTCTAGGCTAAAGAAGATATTTGACGAAACTATTGGCCATATGAGGAGATCATCTTAATTGCTTCAACTGTTGGAGTTTGGTTTTTAATGATCCGTTTACAGAAACGCGACCGCCCACGCTCTTCGGGTTCACCACTTCGGGAGCACTACATGCTACCACGGCGCCTGTTACCTCGGCCACTACAGCTGTACCGTCATTCAGCGTTGGTGGTGCACCGAGTCAAGGTGATTTCGGCTAAAATTCAGTTTCTATCTTCGACGCAAACTGAGTGATCAGTGCAAAACGTTTAACTGAATTACGGATGTGCTGTATTTCTTGCATGGTTTCTGTAAAAGTTTGTGAACTTTCTGGGAAGGGCAACTGTTTACAGTATGGACAACAGTGTTTGATCGGCATTCCACGAATCCATTTTCCATCTTCGTCAGGTGAATATAGGCAAACCGACAATCGCCTTTAATTCTCCACTCCAGAATGAAAGGCAGTTTGAGCAGAAGTAACAGCAGTAAACACATGAGAAAGCAACAGTGGCAGCTGGCAGAATTAAAAGCCAGTCTTCATTTGAAAGGTGGAGAGTGCGAGGTGCAGGCTTATTTACAGTGGAAAGTGCAAACCGCCAAGAGATGAAGGAAGAAGGGGACGGTTGAGAAAGTGACTAGGAAAGTAGAAAAATAGTTGGGAAATTCTCAAGGGGGAAGAACTTCACCTTCCTATTTACAAAGCGGAAGGCGCGATGCTCTTCTAAGTGTAAAAAAGAGTTGCGATACGACGTTGCATAAAAGGGAGACCACCTTTTTAGTTGGGAAAGAGAGAATCATGGCTGTGCTGTTTGTCTGCAGAAAGAGAATGATTGCTTGGCGGTCTGCTATATCACTGATAACTGGGAGAGTTATGGTGGCTCACCTTATCTCACTTTTGAAGAGGGCACCAGTGAGTGGCCAATTAAGTGGTTGTCTGGCAGCAGGTGGACTTTACTGTTCTCGAAACCAGTAGGTAAACTTTGTTGCATATCTAGTTTTGAGATGGCTGTGCAGTGTGCAGTGGTCCTTTGCAGAAGATGAATCGGATTCGAGAGGCGCTATGGCGAGTAATTCTATTGAAATGATGTCACCCGTTGAGCCGCCATCGGAGTCGGCAGCCACACCGGTTCAGCCGTTCAGTTTTGGGGCGACGGCGAATATGGCGCAGCCGTCAGGTCCATTTAATTTCGGAACTGCCGCTCCAGCGGGTCCTACCGGAACGTCTAATACAGGGTTTGTTTGCTGTTCACACGATGTTTTTTAACTTCTTGCGTGAACGTTTTATATGGTTGCTTATGTGGTGAATCTAATGGATCTTTGCATACCAATGGAACTAGCTCGTTCAGCTTGAGCATGTTCTTGATTACAGCATGATGTGGGATGAGACCTAAGCTTGTCTTTGCATCTTTCGAATTATTATTGCTGCAGGGACGTACTGACCTTTCTCCTAGTTTTGGCCTACCTTCTCTTTTCCAGTCGAGATTGAAGGAGGGAAAGGGGTACAGGTGCGAAATGACTTTGAGCCCTGCATTATTATCTGCTTCACTACAGAGTTTCATGCTAATGTTTCAGAGGCCTATTTGGCAGTATGAACACGAACGGAGCACTTGGTATTGCGTCGGCCGCACCCTTCCAGTTCCACCCGCCGCCCGCAGCCGCACGGGCATTCAGTACGCCGAGCGTCGTTCCCCCTGCTCCAGCGGTTTTCAACTTTGGCGGATCATCCGCGATAAATGGGAGCACAGAAGGATTCTCGTTTGGGTCGACGGCTACACCAGCTGTTTTCAATTTTGGAGCACAGCCCGGTTAGCCTAGCCATTTGTTTTACTGAAATTGCCAGTTCTGCTTACGTGAGACTGGGGACACTTTTTATTCCATTTCATGCTTTACAAAGCAGGTATGGCACCGTTGCAACTGAGCGTAAGAAGCGTATACCCATCTATCTCTTTGGTAGTTTCAGCTCGGGAACCACTGCAATGTTCGTTGAGACAAATCGCCCAAATGTAGCAAGCGATTTGATTTTTAACCTTTGTTATTGATTATTTGCTTTGTTTTGCCTTCCAGGTTTCAAAATTCCCCTGCAATAGATCTCATCCGAGGTAGGGAAAATCTATGCAGGCAAGTGGGTGATAAAAAAAATTCCTTTCGTACAAAGCTGTTGTTTCGCGTCTGCTTCTTTCATCCTAGAACAGTTTCACTTGCAGGTCCAGCGCCGTCATTCGTCTTCGGCAGCAATCCATCAGGTGCCGCGCCTACATTTGGGTATGGGTTCTCTTTCTTCTTCTTGTAGGACAAGTTACGGTCTCCTCCACTTCCTTCTTTGAGTGATTTTGGTAGGTTTCTATGCAGACAGTATAGAAATGAATAAGCTTAAGAGTGGTGGCAATACGAAAGAGTAAGCCATGACTATTAGCCTTGCCCATGCCAGCACTAGTAGCCTTCTATGGGTATTTTCCAAACTGACTTTTGAACGGTTCCTATTCGGAAGCGCTTTTGTTGCGACAGTAAAGTGATCAAATGAAATAAAGGTTGCAAATAAATGAGATAAGAAATGTGTAGTGGTTGTTTGAGTGGAGCCATTACACCAGCATGTGGACGTATTCTTCCACACATCAAATTCTAATCCGATTTAACCGTAGCTCATCAGTTAGATTCTGCAGGTGTAAGAACTGTTGTCTGCAATTTCTGACATAAAACTGAGGACTTTATTCCAGAGCGGCACCAACAACCAATTTCTTTGCAAGTGGAAGTTCAAGTAGTACGACGACGACTCGTAAGATGCTCAAGGCGCGCCGCATTCGCAGATAGTTGTTTTCCTTTCCGGTTATCGTTGCCGCTGTTTCTACTCACCACCTCTCCATGTCCCCACACTGGTCTTCTTTCTTCCACACTTCGGCGCCCCGAGGCTGGCTTCCACATCCAAAAAGTGTGCTCGTCAATTGTGAAAGTGCGAAAACAGATGTTTTAAAAATTAGTAATTTTAATTGCACAGTCATGAGTTTAAGCAGCATCGTTTTCCGATAGTAGTGTTTGCTTAGTGGTGATCCGACAAATGAGACGGTGATCGATTTTGCAGGTATTGATGAGATGATATTATGTTCTTTTATAATGGGCTCTCTGATTTGCTGTTTTTAACTGGCTGCTCTTCATCGAAGGGCGGTTCTCATATCTTGTTTGCGTTCCGCGTCCTTGATGTTTTTTACAAAGAGATTTGAACGTTCAGTCTGTTGGATTCCACAGAAGGCAGGGTTTTCCAGCAATTTAGAGACATTGCGTGGGGGGGGGGAGGGGAGGTGGTGTAATTGAGCGTTAACCTATTCCACTTAATGATTTTTTTTAGCGGTTGAGGAGCTGGAATGACCTGGAGAGGTAAGGGAATGTATGAAAACGAGGATCCTACGAGGATGAGCTATGTTTGTATGAAGGGTGCTTCGAACTGTTTCCGGCATTCTCTATCATGCTTTACAGCCGGCATGTCGCGTTGTTAGTGAGAAAAGTTTTGCATTCGGCTATTAGCGCTGTCACGAAGTTGGTTTTTTAACGCTTTATTCTTAAATATTCCGTCAGCTCTAAACGGTTGCGTTGCGCTCATTAGTTGAACGGTGACGACATTATTAGACGGGGCTTTCTGCTTGTTTGTTTGTTTTCTTTTTTTCTTTTTTTTTGAATTGCCACTGAATGCACACGTGCAGAAATGCGGTAATTGCATCCCTGTGCACTGTGCGACCTTTGTTGTTTCTTTTGGCTGTTGCTGTGGAGCAGTGGTTTCCGGCGATATTGCATCATACATCAGCGTTTTCAACACTGAAAACGCTCGACAGTGTAGACGGGGTGGGAGAAGAGAGGGGATGGGGAAGGGAGAGGGGCAGGACTATTATGAGCTTGGTTCCCGCGGAATTAATCGCGTCGTTTACTGATCTTCGTTAAACAACACTCGTTTTTGAAATTTCCTTTGGATAGATGTTGTTAGAATGCTGCGAAGACAAAAACCGTAAAGAGGAGAAGAGAGAATAGGGGGATTAGATGGAAGTTGGATGTAGTTTAATGCTTCGGTTGAATTGCTTGTTTAGAGATGCTTTGCATCGGGGACTCGTAAGAATAGAGCGGTCCAGATGTTGATGAAGAGGAGGAATCTCTTTATTTCACCCAAATTCCTGATCGATTAGCCTTCGGTGGCTGCTCGATGATCGGAAATTTCAACGTCCATGATTTAAACGGCAAACGGTCGGCTGTGAAAGATAGACTGGAACAACTGGGTTCTGCAGATTGCGAGAATATCTGCAGAAGCGGCCCTGCGAGTCGTCCCCATATTCAGATTTTGATCTGGGTGTATGAAAGCGGCGGTTTGCATGCTTTCTGTGCTGACTAGGCGATATACTGGTTTTAAGGCTGCAAATGGCTAACAGTGGGTGCAGTGTTTTCATTCCGAAGGGCCTATCCACCACCATATTTATTTTTATGTCCCTGACGTGCTAACCGAAAAATGCATTGCAGCCCATTGGTAGAATTCCGTTGTTCCTGCAGTTCGTTTCGCTCCAAATATGTCTGTTATAGAGCTGACGGCGTCCGTTATCGTGGGGGATTTGACGTTTAATGCGAAAGCAGCAGCAGGTTTTGCAATAAGGCTGTTCGTATGTTGGAAGAGTATGGTAGTGGCGGGCGCCAGGTTGCCGGTGGTACCGTTTCTTGTTTTCTGTTCCAGAATTTTGAAACGGTCAAGCAGCCAGCAACCCGCGCACATCATGCGATGAAGGGATTCTGAGGTGCGTATAGAGAATAGACATTCGTGGAAAGCTGACTGACGTGGTGATATAGGCAACATTGTTGGGTAAATGGATTTGCTGCATGTAGGTAAAGACATCCGTCACAAGTATGACAGACTACCGACTGAATACTGGTAAACAACTCAAGTTTAGACTGCTGGCGCACAGAGCATATAAAAAGGAGAACGCATATTGCGCATTTTCATCATTCGTCATAGCCTCAGTTGTTGTTTACGCTTTTTATTGTTTTGTCCTCTGCCTCACCTGCTTAGTGGGTCTTCGAGCCACATCCTTGGCCCGGTGGACGACTTTATGTTGGGGTGTTTGTTGGCGCAGAAGTGTTGTTGTTTTGTGCGGGCGCCTGCATTAATGTCGCCCTCATATTTCGATATGTGAGGCCATGTAACGTGTTTTGTGTTTTTACAGAATAAAGTTCTATACTGAGGTGTCATGCTCTCGCGTTCCATCTTCAGCAGAACGGTCTGGCAAGTGTCGCGGGTGAGCGGGTGCACCGAGTGGACGTTTCACAAATCGTTTGCAACAATCATCTGCAACATTTGCGACTTGTTTATCGCCTAGCGGATGAGGGAGAGGGAAGAAGTTTTCACTGCATTGACTTGCCACGCCATCCTTGTCTTTCTAAACCTCCGCCTGCGTTCCATGAGGATGTCCGGAGTATCTGCACAGAAGGTGGCCGTTGCAGCTGTTTCTTTCGGTGCGATACGGGTCATTAATTAGTTAAAGGGCGTCTGGTCGTATTGAAACGGTCGAAAACCACCCTAGGCCTAGGCTTGGGGGAGGAGGGTTGATCTGGATTAAGTTTGCTCTCATCCACGATCGTAATTTGGGGTCGCTCTGGTAGTTTAAACATGAGCCCAGTAAAAAACGGCAAACTGAGGTGAAGTTTCCGTCATCTAAATAGGCAGCTCAACGGTCTCGTTAAAGCGGATGGAAGGGGTCAAGTTGAAGTCGATGAGATGCGAAGCGATACATCCGGCTATGTTCTGAATTTTTTTCAGCGCGTTTTTGGAGGCGTTCACCATTGTTTAAAGGTGGGAGCCACTCATTCCAACATTTAGAGTGGGAGAGATGACGATTCTAAAGATCGCTAACCTCACATACGAAAATTTATGACCACTGTGAAGAAGTTAACTTTTCGTCGAATAAGTGAGGGAAGTTTGAATTTTTGCTTGCTGGTGATAATAACCTTTGATAAAATTGAGAATAAATGTGAAAGTTTTCTCTCCGACTTTGAACGTTTTCTTGCGAATTTTGATGGCTGCAAGTGAAGTGGCCTTTGAGCTTTTAAAATTAGTGAAGGAATGTTCTGCATACTTCCGGTGTTGGGAAGAAGTTGCCCAAAACGACCGAAGTCGTTAGCCGAAAAAGCTCCTCGAGTTGTTGAACGATATTCCACGTGAATACATTTTGAGTTGATTAGGTGTATTGCTGGCGATTGGGCAAGTTAGGATTGTAAGCAGAAGTCACCTACCAAAGCGTTTCCATCGTTGAAATAGGCATGTTCGACTTTCGTTGCACATCGTGCAAGATGCGGAATCGTTGCCATGACAGCAGTATTGCGGGCGTCACGGTAAGCAATGACATATCGCTTATGCAAATTCATTGCGTTGTTACAGCCTGTGCCACCCACGTTTGTCTGTGGACGCTCGCACCACTTTTGCTGAGGGAACCGACGTTGAAGTGAACTTGTGCTCTCTGCTTTTTAGGTTTTCTTTTCGTCGACTTCGTCTTTACTCGGTGTCGTTTTTGGAAAGTTAGCCGAAGTGAACATCTTTTTCGATGACTGCAAGCGGGTGGGAGTGAAAACGACGCAGTCGATGACACCTGCAAAGGCTGGCGGGCGGTTGCGATTTAACTGCACTGTTGAAGAGGGAAAGTGCTTCAGAAATACTTCGCTCGAAAATATTTTGTTGTTCCCAGCATATTGGCGCTTTTCTTGAGTCAATTATTTGTGTCTTTTATGCGAGTAATAACCAAAATGGTCACTCATTCGCTTTGCAAGCGAACCGATGAACGTAAAAATCTAGTTACATATATCGAATGTTTCATAATGCTTTATCAGTGACTGTTTTCCTGTAACGACTTAAGAACGTCTGAAGCAATAAGTTGATTCTATGTGAGTAATAGTGCTCTTTTACTCCCCACCTACCTCTAATTCATTGTCGCCCGTGAGGTGAAAGTAAATGACTGAAGAGAGATATTCAGTGATGATGCAGCATTTAAGAGAATCGAGAGCGTTCGGAGAACATATGACAGGAACGCCGAGTGGGGAAAGGTGGAAGGACTAAACCAAGTACAACGTCTCGAGGCGAGAGAGTCCTTTCATTGAGGAGCTACTTGCATGGAATGGCTCCTCTCAACGTGGCACATCTGGAGGAATTGTTCAGCGAAGATGCGGACAATCTCGATCGGATTTATTACTGGTACGAGCAACTTTCCGAGGTAAGCCACTCAACTTAATCGAACTTTTTATAGAGCGCAAATAGTTACAAATAATGAAGCAACACTCAAATTTACACGCCTGTTATTTTTGTCTGTTCAGCTGATGCAGCAATATTGCAGATCCCTAAATTACTGTAAGTCTTCTGAACTTCGAAGTGCTGCGATGATCTAATAATTGCCTCAGATGCCGTTAATAAACATTAAGAGAGTGAAGGAAGCCAACCTGAAGACTTTCTATTTGTTTCTAAATGGATGAAATGCGGTCAGCTAGTGCAGCTCATCAGGGACTGGTTAAAATCTCATCAAGCTGCACGTTATCCTTTGCCTTCCTCAGGAAATCTTACGGATGACGTGAAAATGGTAATTCTCAACACCGCGAAAGCAAGTCACCCGCCTCCTTAGAAGCACGTTGGGCGCTCTCTATTGTGCCGGGTTTATGCGCTTCCGGTCAGAGACTGTGTTGATTATGGGTATCTTGTTCCTCTCTCCTCACCGCCATTCCTACCCTTAATTGGTGGAGATCACTCCTCCCTGCTCGCATCAAATCCTCCTCTTATCGCTAAAACGACTTCGCCTGTATTACCCTCCTCACTCTTATTACTTCAGTGCCTCAATATAAGCATAGGCAAATTGCAAGAATAAGTCAGCTGAGCGTCTCACTGAGCTTGAGTGACTCAAAACACGACCTAAGCAAACCACTACCTAACGTGCTCAAAAGTAGCCCAAAATCTTTCATGGGATGGCAAAGTTTTGACTTGGCTTTTAGAAGTAAAACTGCTAGGATGGAGGAGGAAGAGAGAGGGAAGGGATGGAAGATATCATTCCCATCATCAGTACAAAGAATTTAGGGAAGGACGCCTCTTCTGTCAAGAAACTTTGGCTTAGCGTTCTTCCTCCCCTTTCCGCCGTCTCATTACCCTCTTGTCATGTTGTAGGCACATTTTATAAAGTGTGGTCGGGACATATATCCGAGCATACAAAGGGAGGCAATATAATCGACCCATGTAATATTGCACAGATTCAGATCGTTCAGAAGAAAGTTTTCGTCCCTCACAATGTTGACAGCAGTTCAAGTCTTAGCACCAAAAATTTACTGAAAACTGCCATGATTTGAAATTTCGTATTGTTTAGTACGTTACTTCGATATCCTGTAAACTGGGATATTTGTTAATGGAATAGTTTTTCCATGAAACATAAACTGTTGAGAAATTTAGTTTCTAAGCGTGGAAGCAGGTGCAGTCGTATGGTGCATCCATAAAGCAGTTTTTTCTAAGCCAACGATCTCGCTCGTAAAACCATATTTATGCCACGAAGTCGTGAAAATTTGTTAGGGAATCAAACGGTTCAGTACAATGATGAAAGTGAAATCGGGTAAAGAATGAACAGCTATGGAGTGTGTTATTCATTGTGAATAAGGGAGAGAGGGACAATAAGGAGCATACGAAATGTTGGCATGTTATCCGTATGGCAATCGAAATAATACAGACGGCACTGAACTAAAGATAACAATGTAACAGTCTCCTCCTTAAAATCCATGAAAATGTGTGCGAAGTGTTGAGGATAACTTTTGCTGCTGCCGAAGAAGGGGAGGGGGTTAGGGAGGCGTCAGACTTATTATATAGTGAACAAAAGAGAATCATTCGAAATCAACAGCCAGCATGAAGGATAATACGAAGCAAATCATTTGTGAATGCATGATGTTGGTGACTGCCACTTACGGAACCAACTGCGATTATCCATCCTTTTAAACATTGATCGTTTTTAGCAAAAGGGCCTGAATTCCGCCACTCTTAGAAATGAACTGCGATATTATTCGCAATCCTTAACAGATCGTCTCTATATCAAGCAGGTCATTCATACAAACTGAAAACAATATAGCCTCTAAGCACGATCTTTGGTGAATGCCTGAAACTACCTAATAAGCACAGGAAAATGCATATTTCTTTCTATAAGTTGTTTTATAAAATTTGCCTTGATATGTATTGCAACTTAATCGCACATTGTCTGCAATTTGAAACACTATGATTATAGAAGAACAGCGTATTCGTTGGCGCTGCCAAATGGAAATAAGCATACCCATGAGCAAATCATTTGCATTTTTTAATTCGGGTTCATTTTCGTCGAGAATTAAGCACTTCAGTTTCATCGATCATAATTCCAGTGCACTTTCATTCATATGCTCGGTTAGAATTCAGCCGATTGCTTGCCCACCTTTGTCATTTTCCAGGATAAATAAGCATTTAGATATGCATAGACAGGTTCTTATTAGCTGAAAACGAAGATAATCAGCGAAAAGCAGCCAAAAATATGACAATCGAGCTTCCTTTCTCTGTGCGTGGGGCAAAATTCTTGAAAAAAGAGCACAGTCATACACATTACGTTTATTCGCTTGCAGATTTTCTTTTTAAGCCATTGCTTATCTTCATTTTATTCACACAATAGAGCGACTATGACCTTCCATCCGAAGAAATTAATTCTGCACTAAACGGAGCACGCGTTAGCCCCTTCGAAAGCCAACATGCGCATCCGGGTGGAAAATGCCATAAACGAATATTCGTCGGCTATTTGTTTGACGATACGCTAACCCAAGCAGTAAGCTAACAAGCGAGAAAGTCGTCGTCTTTATATTATCGCCCATCAGTTAATAAAACCTGATTTTTTCGGCAGTGAATTTTGAAAGTGTATGGCACTTTATCATTCTATGCATGACGATACATAAGGCGAGTGTTTAAGGAACAATGCTTGATTGATCTCAAGGGGGTAACGGCTTAATGAAAAGCTCGACGAGAGTGATGATTTCAGAATGATTCATTTAGTGTGAAATAGCGGAAAATGAAACACGAGAAACTCTCGAGATTGTCGTACGTGCACTCAAGTGGATCATGCAGTATGAGCACACGCGAGCTGAGGAGCTGAAAGAATTAGCTGAGAAGGAGGCAGCCAGCATCGCCGAAAAGGAGGACAACTGGGAGGAGGAACGGGAGAATATGAAGGTAAGCTTGACAATTATCAAACGGCAACAACCAGCTAAACGCGGGAAGCCTAGGCAAGATGTAATAAAGTTTCGTTAGTATTAGATGTTTTCATGCGTCTGTGATATACCGTTACCCGTTTTGAATGTTTTGACGAAATGAGATGGTCCCCTCGTTTCGGGAAATCCATAAATATACAAGAATTCCCTTCTCTCAGAATTACGTTCATTTAGGTTTCATTTACTTGTATAGATTCATGAAAGCTTCTTTTATTGTTCATTTAATGCATCTTTTGAAGGTGCTGTTAATATATTGAATTAGAGTTTTGCAGTTATTATCATATTACCTCGAATAACATCTCCATCGTTATAAAAGTTTTCAAACATTTTTAAGGCGAGATTTTATTCGAAGAGGGCGTTTTATTACGCGGGTGGTTGTTTTTGATCTAAAGCTGGCTGGAAACAACAAACACAATTTGTAGCAGTGTACGTGTGTATGCAACGGCACATTGTGTATATATATATGTCTATACATATGCACGTTTGCAC
>JAAVTS010001257.1:42948-53603 GCA_022845575.1 Baylisascaris ailuri
GTGGAGAGCGTTTGTTTCAGAAGGAATTACGAGTTCTTCGAGAAAAAATAACCTCAACAGCTGGAGCTGATGAATTAAACGAGACATTTCGAGCGCAAATAGACAGTCTTCGAGAGGAGAACGCCTATTTAAAGGCGCAGAATAGGGACAGGTTGGTGGTAATTTTCGATTCATTTAAGATCTTACTATAATGGCAGCAATTTGCTTTGAAACGCTCACAAAGGCCACAGTTTATGTTGGCATATTGACAGAGACATCACTTCCTTCTCCTAGAGCGCATTATAATTTGAACAAAATCTACTAACTTTAGCACTGTACGAAATAACGTCTTCTTGGTGGTGAGATCGTAAGCAGAGACTGCAGCTTGTTTCGTTTATTCTTCTTGCTCAGATCGGCATGGAATCTCTTACTTTACATTTTAAATCGAGTAAACCTAAGCTTACTAGAATGCTCTTCTCACCCAACTTTATGGGCACCTAGTTCTTCCTCGTTTATTTTACTTTTAGCAATTCGGTCCACTAAAGCTTCGGCAAAAGGGGCGGTGAATTTCCACTTCGTTTGCGAATGAATTCGGATGGATGTTGTCGCTCATTTGCTTGATTTTACAGACAGACCCACAATCCGGTAATTACGTTTACTTAGTCTGTTAGCCTAAAGACGGGAGTTTGATCGGTTGAATACTGTTTATTGGTCTAAAAGCAGGCGGAGAGCTATACAAATAGCCACCATTATGAGGAGTTATGCTGGTAACTGTATAGGGATCGTGAGCTGGCCGACCAACGTGACAAAGCGGAAGAGTTTTCGTCAAGGATCGAACAGCTTGAAAAAGAACGTAACGCGCTTGTTAGTCAGGTGTGTTGAATTGAATGCTTAAAACGTATGTACGAAATTGCATTGATTTTGCTTGATTATCCAAAAGAGTCTTTCTCTGTGTGCACTTCAAGAGGTCTTGATCTTGATTAACCTTTTCGAATGTCACATTAAAGCGATGACAAACTGCTCTTCCTTTTTCGGATAATTTGGTTTTATTTTAGTATTCCGTTTAATTATGGCTTCATTTTAAGCAAAGTCGTTTGGATGATACGATTCGCGAGTTGAATCGTCGACTCAGCAGCAAATACGACCAAAGCGCGAAGAGCGAATCTGAGACTCGTAAACTACGTCAGCGAAGCGAACAGGCCGCAAAACTGTCTTCACAGCTGCAAGTATGCCTTAGCTTTTGACTGTGCTGCAATATTCGTGTTCAAAGAATCCCAAAATTAATGTGGCAATTAAAGGAAGTGGTGCATCGTAACGAGCAACTCACTGCCGAAGTCGAACGCCTTGCTGAGGCACTCTCCTCGGCCACTGCTTACATCGAGGACACCACTGACAAATACGCAGCAATGCGTCAGCAGCTACTCAACAGCGAGGCCATTATCGAACGTCTTT
The DNA here is from genome assembly GCA_022845575.1 of Baylisascaris ailuri. Lineage (NCBI taxonomy): Eukaryota > Metazoa > Nematoda > Chromadorea > Rhabditida > Ascarididae > Baylisascaris > Baylisascaris ailuri. The sequence continues at coordinate 44,380 of JAAVTS010001257.1, forward strand.
CCAACGAGAATAGCGCACTTATGAAACAGGTAACGCATACCATCGAACATCTTGCAGCCAAACGCACTTCATATTGCACCTCGTAGATTTGGCCAGCTATGGCAAGCGAAGTGAATCGAAACCCTTTTAAACGGCTGCAGTTTCTGAAAAGCTTTGAGTGTAACAAACTTAGGATAAGCAAATGGGGCCGTCAGTCCCGCTACCGGGCTCTCCTCTAAATTTTTCGGATACAGCGATTTAATGGCGCTTATTTGGAAAGCATTTTCATTCGAAAAATTCCCTACTTTCTCTCGAGTTCCATTTCACGGTGGTTTTCACCGCCCATCCCTTCCTACCTGTCCTATGGCTTTGATCACATGCAAATGCTTCATTGAATTGGCGCAACGTTCAGCGCTTATGACTAACAGCCATAGGTGGAAATATGAGGCAGTAAAACCACTATTTTCTTTTGGAGACCAAGTGGTAAAATATGGTTTTGTGGAGGGCATATTTGCGTATCCTGACATGCGGCGTTTAAGTGAAAAAGTGGCCAGCTTTGCAGATTGAAGAAGGGAAAGAGGTGCTCGAGAAACTCGAAAGTACTCAAGTGGAATCTGCCCAGCACTTTGAAGTAAGCTTTTTTTGAGACTTGGGTGAAGTGCTGCTATAGTTTTGCAGCACTGAAAGTTGTTGCTGGTTAAGCAACCTCGTATGGTTGGATGTATCGTGGTCAGGCAGAAGTCTAAAGTGTTGAAGAGTGTACGTAAATCGGAGGTGCTAGAGGTTTGAGGTAAAACACCTGACGACATAATCTTCGTGCTACGGATTCTTAGACTGTACAAAAGCCTTGCGGAGAGCTTGTCGAAAGATAAGCGTGATGCTGTTAGTTTTGGGACAAGAATAAAAGCGATATTAGAGTTGTATAATGGAGAACAAGTAGAGGGGAGAACTAGAGAAAATTGAGAAGTAATATGTAGGAATAAAAAAACTGAGAAGTAATGTGAGTGTTGCATTGAAGAGGATGAAAACAAAAATAAGTAATGGGAAAAAGGAAAGGATGGGGGGGGAGGGGGTAAGGGGGGAGGGAGAGAGAAACAGAATTAATCACAGAGCGTAACCTATCGTTCGTGATTCTATCTGCTTCTTTTCTCTGGTATAAGGTACTCATTGTAGTTGCCATCTTATTGCCAAACTCAACGAAATTAGAGGATAGGTAAGTAAGCCATTTGAAATAAATGAAAAGCCTTCCCAGAATGTTGTTTTCATATTCAATCGTTTTATGCAAAGGGAAGTTACTTATTTTGTTGTTTTTAATTCTCCTAATTGCAACAAATTTATCATCTGTATTTCACTTCAGTAGCGTTAAATCACCCTTCCCGCTTATGCGTAATTTCTATGAATGAGACACTGATTTTTTACATGAGCTTTTTGAGAGTATCGTCAAAACGAAGGATACTCAACTGGAGAGGTTTCGTGGAAGCATTCAGTCACTGCAGGTTCATTTTTCTCATTTCTTTATGTACTTCAGCAGTATTTGATTGAATGGAATTGAGAAACAGCCTTTGCTTGACGAAAGATTTCCTAAGTTTTCGTGGGGAAGCAAATTTTTGAAAGCGACTTTCGATAAAAGGTTTTTACGCTTTGAAATCACAAAAGCACAAAAAACCTTTTTATAAGGGGGCGAAAATATTACTTCAGCAATCTTTTTGCGCTAACGAAGGAAGAAACGGTTTCGTTTTGCAAACATAAATCCAAGCTGTGGAACCGGACGAAAGCATTTTCTCATTTGGCAAAACCCTGCTACTACAGTTTATAGGACAACTTAATCGTTTGTCATGAAAGATGCGTTACGCATTATGTCGCTTAATGTGGAGGCCATATTCTTTGTTTAACTTTAACCATTTGCAACTTTGGCTTGAGCTTCCGCAAGTATGGAATTCTGGCTAATCACAGATCACAAGCGCTTTGCTAAACTCATTCGTTTCAAACTGTGTTTCTGCTGGAAAAATCATAAGCTTTTCTTGAAGCTTGAGTTAGAGGAGATTCGAGCGCGGAGCCGGCTAGACCGAAGTGAGGAATGCGAACGTGAGCTAGAGCGATTGCGGAAAGAGCTGGTAGACGCAACCAATTTAGCTCGAGAGCTGTTTGGAAAAACAAGCTCTTCAGATGACCGTCATCGGAACGCACAGCTACAGCTTAAAATTTTGGAACAAGGAAAGGTTCGATTCTGATAAACAGTTTGACTTCCCTGTATTCGTTTGCAGTTCACATTGAGTTGAAACGTCGTAATCAACATAAGAGTGCCAAAGTGTTGAATGGCTGCAACTGTTGAACTCCGTTGGGTTATCCATTTCTTTGATGTTACCTTCGGTTAGTCGGGGCTCTGATTTTAAATAAATTGGGGAATATAGTTCTTTGTAGTCGTTTCTCTTTGTTTTTTTCGATTGTTTCTGTTCGCAGTTTGATTTCGGATGCGAGTGAAATGAAATGTGCTTTTAGGATTTTCTAGAAATCACTTCCGTACTTCGTTTTACTGACACCTGGAGAGTGATCATAGAAGGAACCCCGTGGAAGCCTTGGCAAGAGGAATTGTGCATGCGCTGCAGCAGTTTAATAAATATCGTGCGGTTGCTACCGCTGATTAGTGAAAGTTTTGCTATTGCGTTGGTGATTGGTGTTGATACGGGTGGTTGATGAGTACTGTCTAGAATAGCACAACTAATTATCAGAATGACGGAGGCAATTGGTCGACTCCCTCTCTTTTCCCGTTGTTTTCCTTTCTTATTTAGTATCACGCTTTTTCCCACCCATGCACCAATATATTTTATTCTTTTGTTCCATCTTGCACTGCTACGTTGTCCTACATCCGAATGTCTGCAGTGCAAATCATATCGATTTTGGCAAAGCGAGCTTGTACCACAACTTTTCCTATAGGATTCGGTGGACTTCGTTTTTTGCTTGCACCCTCAATTTGCCATATTTATGTATTTTTCAACGCCAGTCAATCCGTGTTTGCATGTTTTCTTTTGTTCCAAAAAGACTGCGCGAAATTGAACCACACAGGTTTTCATTAGTGTCACCATTGAAAAACGCTAACGTTATTCTTCCTTGCTATTCGTGCTGACATACTTTTTGTATGTTTTCCTACTTCCAGATGTTGAAATGAAAAAAAAAGTTTTAATTTTCAAGAAGCTATGGTGAGAAACTTGCAAGTAGGGCTGACATTTTTAAGGGAACGGAGTAACCTCTCTCTCACTGCATTATTCCCTTATCAACTATATAAGCGAAACATTTCTTTACTCTACAAATTTCCTTAGAAAGACGAAGTGAAAGGAGAATTCCACAGCACTCGCGGAGAACTGCCTAGACTTTTTGCGTCTGCTAGAAATTGAACCGCAGGGGTTGCGCTTTGAGTCTGTGAGACAATCAGAGCTGCCATTCGGCGACAATTTCTTGTTACTTCACTATATTTTCAGTCGTACTTTGAGGTAATGGGAAGACAAGGATGAAGGCAAAAAGTGACTCGATGCAAAGGGGGTGACAAATTGCTCCTTCCCCTGCTCTCTGTTTTCGTCAGGTTGACTCGATGGCGCTTCTTTTCGTTAAACATCCAAATTTTGAACCCGAATGTGCCATAGTCAGTGGCGCGAAAGTTGTCCAGATTGAAATCAAACGTAGGAACTTAAGATCGCAGTGTTCTCGGACTGTTTTAAAAGCTTTTACTTAACGTTTTGTTCCAGGTTACGTTGTTCAACATTGTTAGAAATTCAGCTGGAATTCGTGAAGTATGGGTGAAATGATTTAATGCTAGTAGCATAAAAAGATGAGTGCTTTTTATTGGAGTTATTCGATTCAGATGTTGGAAGCATTGCGGGAGCAGCTCAGCGAAGAGTCGAGACAGCGGGAGGAACTTCTGAGGAATCTGGAGGCAAAAGATAGCGAAAATATGATGATACACGCTGAAATGAAACGAATACGCGTTGTGAGCGATGAATTTATTTTTGCCGTTTTACGTAGGTTTCATATTCCGCCACTATATGAAACGGGAGTCACCTACGACCAGAAACCTGCTTTTGAATGCTTTTGTTGCATAATAAAAACTACATTGTCGATATCTTGCCTGTCTGTATGCCCATCTTTCGACTCGTCGAGCGACACATTTCGATCTCGATGTCCACTTCTTCGACTACAACGAAATGTGTGTGAGGAGACTTCCGGGTAATTTCGACCTTGCTTTCAAAAATCATCTATTATAGTCTAGTTTCATCCTTTCACGATTCCATAAATTTTCGCCTCAGCCGGAATTCGCCAGCTGGAGTTCCATTTCGCAAGCGAACGGAGGTCTTTCGCAAGAATTTTTCTGCAATGAATCAAATGGATTTTTTCGCCTTATAATGGACTTTGTCCTATTTATCTGACGTTCATGAATAGGCGTCGTTGTCGTCAATTCTTCCTGTGCAGAACATCATTGCTTGCTTTGGAAAGTTGCGAAGAATTTCAATTCCTCTTGAAGTTGGTTACATTTGAGTATTAGTAGCGCCATGCAACTTAACTCTAAATGTTGGGGATTAGGCAGCATGTTTTTTCGTTTGCAGGCTCATGCAACATCACCATCCCTCCAGTTTTGCATAAAAACTTCAGAACATAACTTTTGTGAGACAAAAGTGATAGGTCCAAAACAAAATTTTTATGGGACTTGAAGCGAATCTAAAGGCGAACATTTTTGTCTGAGCATTTTATAGGCGTGGTAACGACCGCAGTCGTAATGCGACTAAATATGTTCGAATTGCACTTTTTGGACTTACCTTCTATCATTTTCCACATTATACAAAGCTGATTATTGCACAGTCGGTAAACGTGCTTTGAGTGCGTCTTTCACTTCGTTTTTGCGACTCGTTATCGCATTTCTCCATTCTTTGTCTGCAAGAATGTACATTTCTATATGTAATGATTTTCAGTTAATATTGTCATCAACAATGCTCAAGCTGTTATATTTGGGTGGTAAAGCAATAAACTGCAGGCCACATTTGGATCGGCCGAATCAGAAATCAACCGTTTGGAGGTGCAACTAAAATTCCGAGACGCACAGATCGAGAAACTAACTGCGAAATGTTCGTTACTGCAAGTGGAACTTGCGTCCTACAGTGAAGGGGACGTTGAAGCGATTTCTAACATTGCGCACCATTATGAAATGGAAACACCTTCCTCAGGAATTCACGAGAAACGGCATGAGGACTATGTAGGAGGATCATCTAGCAAGATGACGGTCGATAAGCAGATCGAAACAGAGGGGATGCCGTCAGTGGAATCAGTAGAAGTGGATACACGGCAATACAGAGTAAGGGTTGCCTCTATTTTTATATGTATTCTTTAGGCGGAAGTTTCCATATTGCCTATTCGGCCTTTGTTTATTCAAACTTTCCCAATAATGTTACATTCAGCTTGATGGATTCCGTTCGCCTGTCTTCAAGACATCACCGCCGTATAATTTTGGATAAATTCGTTTACTAGAAACCTGTTTCTCTTATAAATGCTGTTCTGCAGTCGTCTCTGAACTCATTTAAGTCTTTTAATTTCAGCGCTCCCACAATTTAATTCTTTTTTGAGTGTTTCTTTTGAGAAAGCAGATGTAGACTGGAGAACTTCTAGGTAAATAGTTGTGGTTGTACTACCGTGGACAAAGCACTAAATCTCTCGCAGCTTTGCTAGAGCTCTTTCTTACTCAGCAAATGATGAAACCTTTCGCTTTTCATTGGGGAGGTCTCACGTTCTCAATAGAGGTCGAACCGTCCTCAGTGGAAGTACCACTCGTATTCAATAGAGCAAGAGGTTTAGTGTCTAAACTCAATAAAATCACCGCAATTATTTGTGTAATTCAAACTGCGATGCGTTAATGCGTTGCATGCACTGGCTTTGAGTTTATTTATTACAGGCTGTGAAAGAAAAGCACAAAGGTTACGCACTGGACAGCTGGGAAGCCAGTGCGATGCTCATTTGCTCGCTCAATTATGAACTCATGCTCCTAATGCAGGTAGCTGTGCGTGCTACTTTGCTCCTCTTATTTTTTGCAGTGGTCTGCAGCCCTTTACACATTTTATCCCATTGTTCGAGATGTGCTTATCGTTTAATGTCGACGAGCGATTGTCCAGAGTATCTAGATTAACAAGAGTCGTTTAATAGCGTCTCTAGCAACTGTGTTAGCTGAATGCAGTCTTGTCGGTTGTACTATCGTTTTGGGAGATATGTTGGTGTAACAGCGAAGTCGATGTATCGCCTGCTGACTTCTTCCAGCCCCCTAAAAAGATGTGGGGATCATGTTTATTAGTATATTACATTCATAAAACAGATCAAAACTTCCAAGAAATCGGCTTTACGTCTCGGTTGCAAAAATTGGCTCAGCTACCGTCATTTAATTTATTGTAAATTAAAAAGTAAATTAAAAGTCAAAAGTAAATCGAGTGTTTTATAACGGCTCAAGTTTTTGTTGTTAACTGAAACAGTCGAATTTGAACACCATCTGAGACAGTCCTCATTCGACGCCCACTCTACTAAACATGCTGATTAATACCTTCAATGATTTTAGAAAAGAGCTTATGATTTTCATTGACGCATTATTTAATGCAAAGAGAGACGCACCGATTTTTTCTCTATCGACAGTTGCATCGCTAATTTGCTGCTCAAAGGGAACATCAGATGGATTTACCGGACTATATCTGCCAATGCACTTTGGAATGCCAGTTGTTGCAAATATGCGTAATGAGATTTGCAGCTTCAAGTTGTTTGTTCATTTTCACCCCAGCGTGATCGTATTCAGTTGGAGGTTGTATTTCATAAAACGTTATACTGAGGGAAGCTTGTTTGTTGAGGAACTCGATGCGAAGGAAAAGCAGTTGCAAAACATGGAAAAAATATCGACTAATGCGTTGATGGACGTCAGTAAGATGAAAGCGAAGTACAGCGTTCTACAGAAGGAAGCACTCGAGTATCATCAGAAAAGGAACGATGCAGAGGGCGATGAAATGAGCGCAAAAATGATAGAGTACGAAATCCAACTTGAAGAGCATAAGGTCTGCTTTAAAGGAAGTTTTAAAAAGTGTTTGATAGGCCGGCAGAGCGATCGTAATTGGTTTTCTGCTTAGTCTCTGTTGCCGCTGAAGGCAGTTATATGGGCATTTCGGTAAAGATTAAGCTGTGGCTTAGGGACGCCTAATCATGCCGTTCAAATGTAAAGCCTTCGAGTTCGTTCAGTAGAGCGCAGTGTGCCCCGCTTCATGCTTAGAGTATCTGCATAGTGAATTTGGGAGTTAGGAGGTGACCGGTTTGGATGTTGGTATGAACGTGCCTGTGCGTTAGGGGTGAAAAGACAGGTGAGCTTGGAAACTGGTGATAGAAGACGGAGAAGGAAGTGAGGTTAAGGATGGAGAGTGAAGAGAGAGGCTCGTCTTGAGAGTGGAGTTGGGAAAAGCGAACTTTAGAGGTGAAATGCTTTTTGGTGCATTCAGTGGGCATAGGAAAGTATTAAAAGTCGTTGATTAGCAGCAGCTTTTTTGGGTCACCTAACATTCTTCATCTCAAATATTTTCGATTCATTTCTTTCACCTCAGCTGAACAAATTTTTAGATCCCTTGATAGATATTTTCTCCTAAGGCGAGTTTTGAAAGTTTTGATGAAAACAAAGCAAAAGTTTTGAAAGCAGAAATTTTTAAGGGTCGTGCAAATACTTTGTAAAATTTCAGAAAGAATTTAAAGGTATTTTGTAAAAGCTCATTAGAAAGTTTGTTTCAAAAATTCTTTCACAGGTTATTCTGCTCTCTTTTTCCTTCATCAACTCAAAAAATCCATTGGTTTTCCAGTGGACAGATAGATGAATTGATAGTCTTATGCGCGCTGACGTCTGCTGCTTGCGGCACTTGCTGTTTATTAATCCCTGAAAACGTGCCTTTCGATGGGCGTTAAGCTTGGTGAGACTCCAGCATGCTTTTGGCACCTTCTAAATTTTCAGAATAAGCGCGCGTGGTGGATTATAAACTTTGATGACTTGATTAGTCTCCACAGGACTAATCATACCTAAGCCATGTTTCATCACCATGTACTCGCAATACGAAGTTGCTATTTGCAAGGTCGCTTTCCGTTATGCCGGTCAAAACCTGAGCCTTTGCCCAGTGGGAAACGTTTCTGGTTTTTGGTAGGTGACGACGAAAGAAGCATTAGGAAATGATGGTTTTGGTTCTTGCTTCTGAGTTAATTCGTGTTCCCACGACTAATTTTCCGGCGCAATCCTTTCGAGTGAAGGTTGGCCCAGTTTGGCGCAGTGCTGTTTGCATGATATCGGAAGTTTCGATCGTGATATCTTGGAGCCTTATCCGCCTCAGCAAAGCATATTTCAGCTCAGCTATGCTAGGAGCACAGCTTCAGTATTCCGATTATAATGATGGATGCTAGCATAATACATATGATCATCTCCTTTGCGATGTTTTGAAGTTTTCCTCTATAAGATTTTGCAAACCTCGAAACAAACTGGAACATTATTTGCCATGTTTCGTTTATAATACAAATAATCAACTTAGCAACCCGTAACAAGAAATCAGCCGAAATCGAACGACTGTTATGATGCTCAGTTTGATTGTGTAATCGTTATGTGAATCTGCACATCGGAAATGCTGTGATTTTTTCATTTTTTGCATTCATTTGAGCTTGCCATTGCTTAGCGATGAAACACACTTATGTATATTATACGTCATAGAGGCTTTTTTTTTCATGTTATTACACTCTATTTTTAAGACGTTATTGCTCTCTCTCAGCGGTACTTTATGCNATTTTTAAGACGTTATTGCTCTCTCTCAGCGGTACTTTATGCGGCGATATTGTATAGCTGACGTGATGAAATGTGCTAGAGGTACTGTTTCCTTGATCGAAGTAACGAGCTGGGATTTCGAGTATTTCTTCTGAATAGCAACTAGATGGGAGCAGCGATTATCTTCAGCTCCAAGACGATGTTGAGCTATATTTGACGCCAAAAGCAGAAACTCTTTATTGTTCTATCTTGACATGTATTAATTGACTGATCTCTGTTTTATGCTTTCGCTGTCGCCAAATCGCAAAGACTGCACGCCCTATCAGTCTTGTCGATGCACATGTGGTCTAATACGTGATGCTGCGTTATTGCCTTTCCCCTATCCTGTTGTGGCTGTGGTCCAAAAATTTCATATTCTTTGGCTGTCTGTTTTTCCCTCACTTGTCTAGTA
>JAAVTS010001258.1:0-22677 GCA_022845575.1 Baylisascaris ailuri
GGAGAGGAGAGTAGCAGGAGGAGCTCTAGTGATGGCAGAGCAAAAAGACGGCGGAAATGTCTACGTTCGATTGGTCAGTGAAATCTTTTTGGAGAATCCTTTAGCGTAGGTGGATATCACAAAAAATTTAGGAAGAAAAATGGTCAATGCAGAACAATTGTTACCGCTAAACGAAGAAATATTTTTTCTATGAGAAAACGTTATCGTGCTGGATTTTGCTAAGTCAGAAAAATAGTGAAACAAAGAAAGGCGAAGAACAATTTGCCAGGAAATGAGAAAAACCATCAACTGCTTCCCTAAAAATCCCTCAAAGTCCATCAAAGAACCTCGCCCTCATAGTATACAATCCTCACCGTTGCCATATTCATTCAAGAAGCCCACCTTTTTGCCTTCATCCATACTCCAGAAATTGTGGGAAATCCACAACTAAAGGAGATGATTTGAGGTTATACGACATATCCTTTTTCTTTTTTTTTTTTTGCAGCGAAACACATATTGAAGAGACTTTAATGTGTCAAATAAATACACCGGCATGAGGAGCAAATGCCAGAAAAAAAAAGGAGAAAAAATGAGAGCAAAATTTGAAGGAAGCGAAACATTAGGTTTCCACTTCAGAACTGATCTATTTGTTTTTTTTTTTTTTTTTTTTCATAAACTATATAACAATTAAAATGAATCCCCCATTAGGGCAATTTTTGTAAACTATGTAAGAAATTCCCCAGAAGAAAAATTGAACTTTGATCTATGCTCATATTGATGACGTGCACTTCGCAATCTGAAATTTGTAAAAAAATTTTTGTTTAGAGAATAAAAATTCTAAAATATTTCCAAATAACGACAGAAACTAAACAAAAAACAGAAATCAAATAAAATACAAAAATATTTAATTGATAAAAATAACAAGCACTTAAATATCGACTAGTTTTTGGGGTTAAATTTTTACAGATTTGAAGAAAATGTTCCTCTTAAGTAAATATTCCGTTCAATATATTTCGAGAGTAAATAAAAATATGTATTTTTACATGATTTAAATTTGCATTTAATTCGATAATTTGTTTCAATATATGTTGAATAACTTTCAATTATGCTCCTATATTTACATATGACTTGTAGGATGATTTCGTTTACGTTGTAAATCCCCCATCCCTCCAATATCTTCATAACTGAACCTCCAACAACTTCATAATTGATATCTCACATCTGCATCTAATATCATGCTCTTATAATAGCCAAATTATTACATACATAGTCAGGCATTTATAACGAAATAATAGCCAAATTTTTGGATCACTATTTGCAACCTACATAAATATATATTTACGACACTTCAAAGCTATATATGCAATAGATTCAACATATGTTAGCAATAGAACAGCGATAAATGTTTTAGATTTTGGAATGGCTCTGTTGGCAAGAAAAAGTGGCTAAGCCATGCTAATAAAAATGGCCAAGTTGCGCTAATAAAAATGGCCAAGTTGCGCTAATAAAAATGGCCAAGTTGCGCTAATAAAAATGGCCAAGTTGCGCTAATAAAAATGGCCAAGTTATGCTAACAAATCGACTGTCTTCCGCATGACGATTGTCTTCTGATTCCACCATCGATCGATTTTCGATGTTTTTCATCTAATTTAGCAGCCACTCGTTGAAGTTTATACTGTATCTTATAACCGATTCGCATTTGCTCAACACAAAATCCACCAAGTATAATCCATGCATCATGAACATCAGCAAGTGCACGATCTGCACCAACAAATTCCATCATTGCTTGAATAACGATCTGCACAAACTTTTATTAATTGATTTACATAATATATCATAATAAAAAATGCTTGTTTAATGTAAGTACACCAAAAATAGTTTTTAAAAGTACCATCAGGTATTTAAAGGATGGGTTGATTCAGATACATGATCTACTTCTCGGCTATAAAGTCCTATCAATTCAAGGACCACCCACTCAGTCTTTAGAAAGAAAAAAAATTCTCATATGTCATAGATATTATTCGCATACTTTCATATTTCTTTGCGAATATGCGTTATTGTTTTTATTTTTGATAATAACTTCGTCCATCTAAATGGATTTTGCGAAGAACCATTTTTTTTCTAAAGGTTAATTATCATCGAAATCCATGAATAACACATCAGCAGTTTCATGTTGTTATATCATAACTTTTTCCCGACAAATAAAAGAATAAGCTGCTAAGATTGAATTTTAATAAGAAAAGTTTCTTGATTAGCCAAGAATTATAACTTCTAATTTTTATATCTTCAAACTTATTAGCACTTACTAAGTAAACGCTCTAAAAATAACATATCAAATTAGGGCGATAATAAATATGGGAATTGCATGAAAATCTTTTTGAAATTGTGAAATGGGAAATGCAAAAGAAACGAAAAATAGGAAAAAGAAAAAATTGAAATCAATATTTTATCTATCAAAAATACGAGAAAAATACTCGAAATATGAATAAAAAATAAACGATTATTGTAAAAATATTCACTCATCGAGATAATTAGCAACGTTAAAAGTTGATAATCACAAAAGGATTTGCTTTATTTATGTAAATTTTTCAAATATGGCCTCTTCGTATATTCAAATGCTTTCTTTTGCATAAAAAGTTATAAGTAAATTATTTAAAACTACCTATTAGCCTTCTCCATAAAGGGCTTATAAACGGAAGCTATCTTAGTGATCACATAAAATAAATTATCAAAAAATAAATAAATTAATTAATTAAATAAAATAAAACAGTTATGAAGATTGCAAGATCACTTACCTTCCAATAAACTGACTTATAGGTAACTTTAGTGTGGCGAACATGACGTCCACCAAGTAATTGAAGATGTTTACTCATCGCTGTTGCATCATGCAAATGTGACATTACAAACGATAATATTGGCTCTATCACCTATAAAAGTAATAAATAAATTTTTGATGAACAATAAAGAAATCTAAGATTTTTAATTTCATTAACGAATGAAGAATTAATCCTGCTGTCCTTAATTCAATGGATTTTATTTTCATAGATTTATTGTAACAACAAAATCAATACAGATCATTTCCCCTATTAAAGATTAGGTTTTTTACAATAGGCAACAAACAAACCTCATACTGTAGTCAATTTATTTATGCGATTTGTTTAATCGATAACCGGAAATAAAAGAAAAAATGATTTAAATTAATCGCTCTCACCTTAACATGTTCATTGAAATAAGCATTACTTCTGAGTTCAGCATATGGTATATCACCTAAATTAAATAATGATTGAAGGCGTGGTTCAATACGAAATATGCGTAGAAGAAGTCGAGTTGCCATCTCAAATTCATCATCGTTATTACGATGAAGTTGCTGAAAAAAAAAAAAATTATTTATTTATTCGCGGAGTTAATTTAAAATTAATTTATTAGTGAATTGATTTAAAAATATTTATTTTCCTTAAGAGAATTTGTAAAGTCGAGAGTGATGAAAAATATATCTATTGCAATTCTCCGACATTCAACAATATTTGTGGGAAGTTGAACTTGTTGCTTTCCAGATTTTGTGGAAAATAGGGGAGAAAAAAATGAAGTTCTACTCTATCATACAAATATCGTAGCCACTCGTCTGAATATGTAAATAATATAAAATCATAAAATGATTGAATAATTCTGCGGAATAAATTAGAAAATAACCTGTTTCCAAGTTCGTCGCACAACACTGATCTGATGTGGATCAAGATCACCACAAATTTGAAATTGTGGTCCAGTACATTGCCTAAAATTGAGAGAAAATAATATTCATTTGCTCTTTCATCGTATTTTTTTTCTACTCATTAAAATAGCAATTGATTTTTTTTTTTTTTGGAACAATGAACCAATCGATTTTTATTTATTTATTTATTTATTTATTTATTTATTTTTTTGCACTTCATAAGCGATGGGAATTTATTTATTTTTTTAGCATAATTATCAACAGGGAGGAAACTTCCTTAACGCTATTGTTTATGGATTTTATGAGAAACAATAATGATTGATTGCTAAAATTTATATCACAATTCTATAGCGATGCTTTTATTTTTGGAAAAGTTAGAAGACAAATATTCGTATATTTGGACAAACATTTTGAGCATAACCGCTGACTGCTTATTGTTTTCACATTCGCAACGCCAATCGATCATCGAAAACTTGTGACATAATCAACTCTGTTTATTGCATATGCAAGAATGCCATTCAAATGACGTCATTTCTTTTTAAGAAGCCACAGTCGAAAATTCATCCTTGACTCACTTAAACAGTAATGCTGTGATGCGGCAGAGTAATTTCCGCCCAGCATGAATTGCACGTCAGGAAACGATCCTGCGGGAAAGGAAAAAAGAACGCCATTCAAATGACGTCACTTCTTTTTAAGAAGAGCCTTACCTGAGAATCAGACCAGATAGCGATGGGCTAGAGAAGTCATCCGATGAAGTCCTATCTCCAGATGATTGTATGCTTCTGAAATATAGCTTCTTTTTTTTTTCTTTTTTTAATTACCAGTCTTTCTTTCTTCCAAACAGCTGTCACCTAACATCACAAAACTTTCATCTTTATTATCGCTCAGTGACTATGAATTAGCAATTCGCAGGATGTATATGAATTTATATCCATCTGCATTGTCTTTGAGATTTTTGCGCTATTGTTTGCATTGATCCTCTTTGAAGTGTTCATTAGTTCTAATGAAGCGAAGAAAACTTATCAAATATCAAAGGCAAAAATTATTCACCTAGTTATAGTTACTTCAATTTATAAATATTTATGAAGAAAATTTTCATAGGGAACATTTCAACTAATCCATAGCAAGTAAAATCGAGAAGTAATTTTCCTTTATATGGTGTCAGCCAAAGAAACTCTGCTAAGCTTGTGGAAACGATAGAGTAGATAATAATATTGCCTTTTGCAATGTTCTTCATTTCGATGAAGCGATCAAAAAGTTTCGAGCGCTTTTATAGTCCAGACGGGTGTCAATTAGTCGCTTAGTGAAAACACAATAGTTAAGAATATAGTCTAACTGGTTAAAATATAGATGAGAGTATTTCGAAAAAATATCTATGTGGCAATAAATCGTTAAGACAGACTGCAACAAGATAAAATCTTGAATAACTCAGCAACATTCATATAAATCACTAAGTTAGGGACATGCTGCTTGTGAGGCTGTATTGAGAATTGACGATATAAGAAAATCATGATGTGTAATCGCTTTCCGAATCGAATAACTAGAGCCATCCGCTCAATTAGTTCTCCATTTTTATCACCAAACAGTTGGGTGATACGAAGCATCAGATCATAAAAATTCTTGAAAGATATTTCCTGAAATGTATTTTTAGGTATACCCGAATAGCCATCGTTCAAAAAAAAATTATAGCGTTTATTTCAAGATGAACTTCATTTTTGCCTTCTATGCTTCAATAATACACCTACAACCGAGCATATGTATAGCGTACGCCATTAAGAACACAGATCGATGAGAACATTTTTTTTAGTCCCCTAAATGCACCTTTTTACTTACTTTTTTTTCAACTTTTTAACTCATCATAAACATTAATAATGTTCTATGCAACCGATTATACCTCATATGAAAAATTTTTAACAACCATTTTCAAAAATAAATGAATAAATAAATAAATAAGTAAATAAACAAGTAAACAAATAGATAAATAAATGAATAAATGAATAAATGAGTAAATAAATAAATAAATAAATAAATAAATAAATAAATAAAATAAAATTCCACTACATATTTAAATATTTGTTGCATAATGCGTTTCGATATCTAAGAATGAAATGTATCACGCTAAAAATATCATCAAAAAAAACGATGAAATTTCCCTTTGGAAATCAAACAGTTTCGTCTTTAGTGCATGTCGGAAAATGTGCAATCTTTTTTGTTGTGACTATTTATAGAGTTAAACTTTAAACAATGTACTCAAATAAGCCATTGCATTTGCAAATGATTGACAACACGCGAACATTTTTCAATGTGAAATACTTGAATAGGCAATTAGTGTGATTCATGAGAAGTCACATTTGCATGCAACAATTTTTTTTTTCAACAATTTCTTATGCAAATCTCATGTTCATGCTAATTTATGCAATCAATTATGCAACATAAATTCTCGAATATTTGCAACATTTGCATTTTGCAAACTTTTCAACATTGCAAAGGATTCAGCAAAAAAAAAACAAAAAAAAAATTCACATTATTGCAAACATTGTATCACATACCTATTTGACTGATAGTTCTTGATTTAATATTGTGAACTAAAGGCGCAAAAATTTTTTATTATTTAATAAACACTGCACCTCTTCTAGTTCTCATCGATAGCAGCAAACTTGTGAAAAAAAGTTAAGTTTTTTTTTTTTTAAACGCAGAATGCAAAGTTCCCGACGAGTTTTCTTCAATAGTTTACTTTCAAATAATATCTACGGTGGTGTAACTTTGCTAAAACTATTTTCACGTCATGGACAATTAAGCAAAACTCGGTAATGCTTATCCACTCTTAGAATCAGATTCTTGATCGAGGATTTCCTCTAGACGGGAATTCTGAATGCATAAATTCGGTTTCATTTGAATCCATCTCAGTTTGAACACAACTGCTTCTGTATGTTTAGAATTTCACAGTTTTTATTAGCGAATTATTGCAATATTATATCTATTTACCTATGAATATCCTACTTACCTACCTAGTTGTTTACCTCTTTACCTGTTTCGCTATCGTTATGTATGCGTATGCACCTATATAGCCTCTACCTGTTTCGTTATCGAGCACCGTTGAAGCTAGAGTCAAAAACCGGAAATATATAACAACCAGCTATGTGATTGTCTCATATCGATTGTCAAATTGACTCATTTACTTCGAGATGAGTTAGAGACACTTAACATAGACTAAAAAATTGCATGCACTCTGCAATCGATCCAGTAGCATTTTACATCAATGCATACTTTCTCATATATTATTATTTGCTAATAGCTTATGAAATTGATTGATCTAGTGAGTCAAATGCAAGAAAAAATATTGTGACAAGTATTTTGGTGAGCCTATCCACTTGTTATTAACATATCAGTAATCATATATTGGTACCAATAAATATTAAAGTATAGATTTTTATGCAACAATTCAATAATAGTATAAGAATTCCATCTTTAAAATCTTCCTTCACGGATATACACACTATATTAGGGATATGCAAATAAGCTTAATTTGCATTGCAAAAAAAAAAAAACGAACCGTTGTTCGGAATGACTACGGAAAGATGTTGTCTGAGATAGACGGCGCTTGTTCGCTTCATCGCGCCGTATCCTTTGTCGATCCACATCGCTATCGTTGCCCGATTTCCGGCGAATAATCTGTCATCATCAATGATGCGATATTTTCATTCGATTAAAACGTATAAAAATACAAAACCCGTCAAGAAACTTATGGGGAATGATCGACTAGACTATTGAGAAAAGTTGGAAAAAATATATTCAAAATTTTTTCTTTTAATTTTTCTTGTAATTTTTTCTTCCTCACATAAGTTACTAGCTAATAAAATCCTGTAAGAATTTTGCATTACGCTAATTATTGAAAGCAGCAAATTTAAAACTTCAGCGATTAGGTTTTATGCGTCCCTCTATCATTTTCAAGGAATTGAAATAATTGTAACAAATACGAGTTGCTAGCCGAGAATTGTTTTTCTGCAAAAGATCTGAAATAAGAAAGCGGAACAAGGAACTACAATCATCAATAAATTTCAACTAGAATAAACTCAAAAAATCTGTAAATTCCACGGGTATGCTTATCTTTTTCAACTATAAATAATTACACATGCAAAAATTTGCAAACTCACATAACTATCTTCAAACGACCTTAGAATTTAACAAAAATGGAATTAAAAACAACATAACGAGATATTTCTTCGTAATGAACACTTTGCTGATTGAAGTAAATAAATTCGGCATTTCAATTAGCATCGTTGGTGGCGAATATGAACGTTTGCAAGAGAAAATAGCAAATACGCACACCACTATATTTACGCTTTAAATTAAACCAATATAAAAACAATAAATGGAATTTTATAGGTGTACGAAATTAATCGATAAATTAGAGTTGGGTTCACATAAAAACTTTTCAACTTTTATATATATTTATATTTATATATTTATATATTTATATATTAAATATGTGCATGATAAAAACAATAATAAACACATTGCACGCTGCACGATTTTGTGGAGAACTGGCCGCAAACGATTCCGCTCTCTGAAATATAAAAAATACGACAGAGAAAAATGTATTCATATATAAAAATGAGGTAAAAACGGAAGACAATCACCCTTATACCTTCCTAAATAAAAACTCCGCTTGATGCAAAGATTAAGTGATGAGGACCAATTTTAAAGTCATCCTTCCCATTCCCTCCCTTGCCCTCCCTTAAATCATTTGCTGAATTCGGCGAGATTCTGAGGGATAATGGACGAAAGGGGTGGACGAAAAGAACAACTTCCGTTTAGTCTAGCCTAGGAGCCTTTCTTTTTAGCCGGACCCACAGACAGTTCATCCGCTTCTATGTGTAGCTCCTTTTTAAGTGTGAAAGAAAACTCACTTCAGAATTGCACCGCTTATAAAAAACCACCCAGTATACAATAGGCTTTCGAAGCCTAAAAAGATTTCATAAGCAAGGTTTAAAATTCGTTCGGCGAACCGATCGAACTCTCTCGTTTTTTTTTTTTTTTTTTTTTNCTGATGACCAGATGGACAAGCCGTGTACAGCTGTGACTTATGACCACTGTCCACCCAATATTACCCAATTGCGTTAATCGGTGGAGGAATAAATTTGCATCGATCGGATCGTTTTCGCTGAATACGATCCATGAAAAGATTTCCAACTACCGTATAAAAAATACATAAAAACGAACACGAGGCGTTCGACAAGGTGATGAAGTGCACGATTGTGGCCTTGATATGCCAGTTGGAGAAGAGCTATTCGATTCGATATTTCCCATCACGAACTATATAGCCACTGGTGTTCTGCAAGAAACGATAACTGTTCAAATATGAAGTATCTCTTCTGCTGTGATCGATCAACATGAGCTCTATTTCCCCGATACTATAGCTTGAAATATACGTCTTCTTAGTATGACAATTGGCAAAAATCAATACATCTGGGTGTCATTATCAACACTCAAAGAACGTCCTCTTCCCATAGATATAAAGAAATAGCAACCACCCGGCTGCATCTCCAACAAAATCAAACAAGAGCAATCTCTAGTGAAGGTGCTTCGCAGTGGTACTTAGAGACGTAACGTTGAAGTCAATGCGCAAACGCAATTATTCAACGTCAATCCATTGCGGAGTTTAGAGCACAAGCGAGGGGGCACGCAAGCGGAATCCCCCAATATTCAGAAGCAGTATGAGATCGCGCTTATTATGCGGCGGTCATTTCAAAGAAAAGGAAATCCGCACTCAGCATGCCTCGAGAGATTCAACTTAAAGTCTGTCAGCAACACGATGGCTATATCTCGGAAGCAGTTGATTCGCCGGAAAACATCCTTCCCCGTATTGAGGAAGTCAATAGTTTCTAGATTGACATATATCTAAGCACATTACTCGAATCCATATGGTGAGCTTACGATGAGATTAGGAAGTCGTATAGTCGTATAGCCTTTCAAAACAATTCAACCAGCACTTCAGAATTGCGCAACTACAATTCAGTAGGCGTTCAAGTACATCAAGCATCAAAAATCTTGCTTCCCATGACGATGTGATTCTGACAATTAGAACAAGGATGTTAGAAACAGCCCCTTCTGCATGAGGGAAAAGAAACGGCATTCGTTTCTTTGGGGTCATTTTCGAGGCGGATTCTGAAGTGCCCACATGATAGATATTCTCAAAAAATGGTCGTTATACAAAAGAAGGAAAATAATTTTTTCCTTCAAGTACAAAATAATCCTGGAGTGAGTATTATTGCATTCACGAAGAAAAGGTGCATACCTCCAAAAAAAGGCGATAAAATAACCTTCTGGATTGGTTTATAAAATTTTCCAGCCTGAATCAAGACGATCAAAGCAACAGCGAAATTTCGATTTTAAAATTCCCATCGAAAACAACAGCGAGTACTTCAATAAAAATAGCTCCCTAAGGTAATTCACCTACCTTGAATTCACTACCTACAGAAATACATTCAATTAACTCAAGCAAACCTCATTCACCTGATTTCATTGCTCTCCAATCCCCTCGTTCCTCATTCCACCTAGCTCCTCACCTTTATATTCGCGTCACATTTTTCGTCTGATTGAGGTGTATTCAAAGCAATGTTTTTGCGTAGGAAGATTGCTATAAAGCAGATCGAAATATTCTATCGTATGGGGAAATATGAGCAACATGGGATTTCAACTATCAAACAATGAATCTCACGACGATTCGTAGGCGTTTCATTTGTGGAAAGTACATCGAATGTGGCCACTCATCGTTGCTTTCGTTAAAGATTGTGAAGAACGATTTGTGACTAATATAAAGAGAGTAATTCCTTTCAAATATGAAATATAAAAAATAAAAACAGGAATTGAATTAATGACTGAAATTAATAAAATGAAGTGAAATAATATGAAGGAATCTTTTCACAAACAAGAAATAAAAAATGTTACATATAAATCACTTTAATTTTTTTTTCGCATTTTCCATATTAGAGAATATTTTAAATCAAAAATTGAACTTTTGAATTTTGCCTTGCATTCAAATTGCTTAAGCTGCAAATCAGGAAAATGGAGAGATTTCCATTGCTATTTCTTAATTACGTCTAAATTAATTTTATTCATTTATTGAAGTCGTTTCATCTTCATCTTCTCCTCCTTTTGTCTCTTAGGAGTTTCTTTTTTATTTAGAATTTGCGGTCGAAATTCCGAATTTGTTGATCACTGCAGAATCATGTAGATCATATCATCGCTAATATTTCGTCCTCAAAAAATACGATCATCACCCTTTCAACATTTTCTTTGCCACTTATGTCTTGAACAAATATACAGTACGGTTTAATTAATAGTACGGTACTTATTATGTTCTATAGAATTGTTGATACTGTTCTTTAGATTCGTTCTTGTTGACTTCGCACTTCTAGGTTCTTTTATTCGAAACGATCTCGCTTTTTCACTATTGTTCAGATGTGCACCCTCTATCTCAACGGTATACTTATTGCAATAACTTAACCCCTGAATATCTTAACTCTTCACTACTTTATTTATGGTAATTTAGATGTTCAAATGCTCCTCACCTATCGATTGTATAAAAAATATCAACGTTCAGGTTTAAAGCCTCCCTTG
Source organism: Baylisascaris ailuri (assembly GCA_022845575.1). NCBI lineage: Eukaryota > Metazoa > Nematoda > Chromadorea > Rhabditida > Ascarididae > Baylisascaris > Baylisascaris ailuri. The sequence goes on from JAAVTS010001258.1 coordinate 11,312, forward strand.
TACTACCTACTTTCTTTTTTCACCAAATTTTTTATTTATATCTTTTTCTCTGAGCATTTCACATTGTCTCTTATCAAAGATGATTTAATCATTCTTGCATATATCGAATCACTATTACTGGTAATATTTTCGATAACTTTATAAGTTATTCGAAAAACTGATCGAAACAGGTAAGAAGCTTATGTTGTACGTTAGCAAAGCCACATCACTGCTAATACAACAACCGTGAATCTTTTACCTCGAATTTATTTGCGTAAATGGAATCGCATTTTCATTTTATCTATCTCTTTAGCCAAATTAAACACTTCATAATGAAAAATTCTTACCCAAAATGGATGAAAATGGGGCGAATTGCAATAAAAAAAAATAAAAACTATGAGATATATTTATTTGAATTTTCTTCGATATAGAATAAAATTTTTGAAAAATCGAATTTTTTTTCGAAAACTGCATTCAATATTTTGGCTTCGAACTTTATAGACAAAACCCGCTTACTTAGCACTTGTAGGAAACGATATAAAACTTGGGAAAATATACACAACGGAAGAAATCTAATGAAAAGGGAAAGCATCATAAATTATGTACTAATATTTTTCATATACTGAAAAGCTTCCCAAGTGCATTGGAAAGTAAACCAATACTTTTACAAACTCTATTACTCTATTAGATTTTACATATGACCATTTCCGAAAATTCCCTCTAAGCATGGGAAAAATTAAGAATTTGGGAAAAAGTGAAAATTCCCATACTCAAGTTCCTAGGCATATTCACAACTCTACAGTATCATATCTTACCCTAATTAAAGGCTCAAAACCGTTTAGCAAAGCGATTAAAGATAAACTCAATCGGTTGAACATTGATTTACTGCGTAAATAAATAGTAAGAAAGCAAGAACTATTGTCGGTTAAATATCATTAATATAATACTATTCAAAAGTTTTAGGAAATTATAAAAAATTCATATTGATTCAACAAAATATAAGCAATTAACTGCCAAGATCTATTTATTGCCATCATACTGAATTGAAATAAAAAAATTCTATTACAAATAGAAATTATGCTGAATTTCCTAATACAATATATAACAATGATCTACAAATATTTAGAAAACAAAAAAGCAAAAATAAGTGACCATCATAAGAAATTTTCTAAAATGAGAACATTCATTTAATCTATCGTATAGCGCTGAAATCTATGAAAGATTTACCTTTATTTCATTGAAAAAAATTTAAAACCGTATTGAATTTCTACTTTGATATACAATCCGAGAAGAGAATAGAATCGAATGGTGAGGGGGAAATATATACAAGTAATTAAAAAAAACCTATTATTTACAAATATTTAGTGAAAAGGATAATTGACTTATAGAAAAATAATAACAAAATTTCGCCGAAAAAGTTAAAACACTGAATAGTTAGTTCTTTTTTTTTCGGTTTATTTTGCTAGTTATTTAAAAGCAAAATAGATGAAAAGAAGAAAACAAAAATAGCGAAAAAATTGCTCCACATCAATTCCCAATGGATTACGTGACGTATTGAAATCGCAAAACGTTCACTCAACACTAAACCAATAGAGATGTATTGTTCGTTGTGTTGATTTCTTTCGTGATGCACTAAACGAGAAACACACATCCGACTTGAGATACATATATTTAGCTTAACTCTTTCATAAAATAACTCAATCACTTTTTGAGATAGCTTTAGAAAGATATTTTAAGACTGAAGAAATTTAGTAGTGATGTATTTCTACTTTTATTTAAAATATTGAATATTGTATTTTTATTTTTATTTAAAATATTGAAATATAAGCGCCGGAAAATGAACAATAATTGCAGTATGAGCATTAAATGCACAAGTAAATACAACTTGAAATTCTCTCTTATCATTTTTTCGAAACTTTAAGCAGCCGTAAAATCAAAACAAAATCATAGTCAATTTGCCATACTAGTGCAACGTTGCTTAACAACTCGTACGTCAATACATCTTCAGATTAATTGTGTTAATTCTTGCGTATACTTAAACTATATGAAAACATAGTGGAAATTTGCAACTAAACTGCAAAAAAAAAAAAAAAAAATTAAGCTGGCTTCATTATTGAAAGTCTATAAGAACAGTGTCTGATTATAATTTGAACAAAATTAGTGGCTTAGCCGTCCAGTTTACTCTACTGGTTCTCAAAATATATTAGCAGAACTTCTAGGTTTTCGTCTTGATGATTCAAAGATTCGTCATATACGATATTAAAAGCGATTAAAAACATTTAAGTGAGACGTTTTTCTTTTTCTTTCTATTAAAAGAAATCATTCAGCAAAATAGTATTCGCTTTTCAAAAATATTTACGTGTCAAGAAATATTGACATCTAAAGAATACTCAAAAATTGTGAGCAAAGTTTTTCATCATTTAGTTAGTAATTTTTCAACTGAAACGAATTTTTTTCAACTGAGGATTTATAAATCTGTTTCATTTTCCGTTTTTTTTTTAAAGATAAATATAGACATATTATAATTTTTGAAAGTTTTATAAAGAAAATATGATGCATATATCAAAAACGTTAAAAGTGTTGTATTGAAACAATACTGACGTAAAGTCCTTCATGTGCACAACGTTAGGATAGACCCAGAGGAATATGGTGCACTGAGAAAACGAAGTTAAGAAAGGAATAGAAAGAATAATTTTTCTTCTTTTAAAAACAAAAGCAGAAATCATCTAGGTATGAGCAGAGATGCAATAGACGACTATTAGGAGAGTAGATATTTGCTAAGAATGCAAGAAGTAAGACTCGAATAGATTAACTATGAGAAGCAAAATGTGACCACTTTTCGGCCCTTATCCGTTGATGTGTGCACCTAAATTATGCGCGGGCCATCCTCAGAACGATATGCATAACCCTGTTAATATAAGAATCTATATATACAGCTGAATTAATGCTAGAAAAACTAGAAAGTAATAGAAAAATAACTCTTATATGAAACAATGAAAAATATAAAATAAGAAAAAATTGCAGTAAATATAAAAGCTGTAAACGATAATATTAATCTCGTCACCATAGCTCGAAATAATAAAGGAAAATCAAAGATTAAGGATGGTATAATAGAAGAACCACTATGTAAAGTAAGATACATGTCTAGTTTATCTATAAACGTAGAAATGCAGTGCACGAAAATATAAAAGTTAGTGCACATTGGAGCATATGGTCGACCCAAGTGCACCACAAACCCGTCGATAAAACCGCCTCGACCATATACTGGTAACATATAGTGCAATATTTATTTGATCTGTGTTTAACACTAGACCTATGTTTAGCACATGTTTAACACAAGCATAGCTCAAAATAAACTCTTCACTCTGCACCTGGCGGCTATTATAAACAAAAGATAGAGGAGAATCTTGTCCACATGCACTATACTATACCTATGGCTTACCAATATGCATGAAATGTTGCATCAGGAATCCTAGGAGATGATATAGGAGCACTATTCTGGTATACAAGAATCGGCTATGGTACTTCATTTATTGACTGGGGTAGTCATATCTATGGGCGATCGAAATTTCAGCGCATAACGAAGAAAAAATTTAGTATGCGCCATGCCTCACTCAGCATTACGAATTCCGCTAAGTAGCAATGCGTTGAAATGAAATTGGTGACTTTTATAGCTTTATTCGATAGCTGGAGGAACCAATTGTGAACATCTACGGGAATCAATATTTAAATCGCTAGGAACACCGGATGGAAATCGAATCATTGTTGCCGATGGTTCTGTGGGATTTTTTTGCTTACCCAGTAATTCCCAAAGAGACAATATATCTACATGGATATTGCACTCCTTTGGCGGCATTAAATTTAAATCTTCATTCTGCTATGTCTATAGAGCAAATGGATGGTCTATGGGGTGTTCGATAATATCGCACATGTTGCATCCGAAGATCAAAACGTTTCTCGATTTAGGTTATTGCACCTAAATTCTTTAGCCTCTAAGAGACTTCAAGTGGATAACCAAGGATGAATAAAGCCGCATGCGAAATGAAGCCTTATTCGCTTCATTCAAGTATCAGTTGTCAGATTCCAGCATAGACATATTTGAGACTAATTTAACCTCTTCTACTCGTAAGAAATGGAAGTTGAAGAGATAGTGTTGCTTGCATGGGCGATCGTTAATAAACAATCGTATAGTACATATGCAACAATACAGTATATATGCATGAGCGAAGATGCAGCTACTATAGTATATTTTTGAAAAACAAATTACTAAAAATGCATAAAAATGCATTTTCTACATAAAATTTAGCAGAAAAGTGCATCGAGATGCGAGTTTTTTTTTTTTTTTCAACTGGAAAAGTTTCAACTTTACGAATCCTCCGTTTCGCACACCAATTAGGTTTTTTGATTGGGTGAACCCTACGAATTTTATCATTTACAATCCTCCGCAACGATGTAAGATGAGCTTCGCTTGTGCTAATCGTCCCGCTGGTGGTCATTGATATTAGAAGCGGATGACGCAATTTGGCTTCTGTGGCTTAAAATTCGACGTCTTGAAGCGGCTATAAACAATTCCTAAAATTTTGTTATTTTAGAAGCAAATTTAGAGGCTGGACAATTGTTCAACGATATCGATTTGCATTTGGATTCCCACCAATACATCAATAGAATTTTAAACGCTATACTATCACGGTGTTAACTAGCACAATATGATTTCTGTATAATTTAAAATTTAAAAAAAAGTTATAAAAATCAAGCAGGAATTTCCATCTGCAGTTGAATAATCTCTTCAGAAGTCATAGTTAAAATTAGTGTTAATCATTATATCATCGGCACTATCAATATTTACCAATCTAAGCAATAACTCAAAAAAAAAAATCGACATCTTTGCGTTATCACTTTTCGAATCAAAAATTTTTTGAAAACTGAAAAAAAAGAAAAAAAGATATACACAAAAAAAGAAGAGACATATTATGTTGACGACAAATGTGTGCAAGAATGGTGCGCTTCATTAAGAAAATGCCAAACTAAAAGATTTATGAGCACCTTTAAAGACGAAAATATCAATGCTGAGAAATGTGGACGAAAACCTCAAGCGGCATATGCTTATATGAGAATATCGCAACTTATCATTCATCATCCATAGACAGCAAACCGATAAGAAAACTAACTTGTCAACATTTATATACTTCATATACCTTTAAACAATAAAGGTAATGCAAAACTTTGATCACATTTGTGTCAAATCTATGAAGCGATCATGGATTCTATGGGTTCTACGGATTCTATGATTCTATGGATTCTATGGATTCTATGAATTCTATGGATTCCATGGATTCCATGGATTCCATCGATTCCATGGATTCAAGATGGGAGATGCGTAACCACGATCGACCCTTTTCTACGGCAAATGAATCGTTTTTGTTCACTTTTTTTTGAACCCTTACATAGATGTACAACTGAAATATGATAGCCTACACAATAAGGTGATTTCCTATTTACAACTTCGTGTGATGATGCCATTTGTTGAATTTAGCAGCACAATTATCGCTGTTATACATTGACAGCTAGTGCCGATAATCGGAGAAGCCCTTCCAGGAGTTGATATATTAATTAAATCTACCCTCCCCCTTTCCTACCCATACCACCGAAGCGCTTTTCGTCTTCTCCACATTCGCTTAAAAGCGCTTTACTCAGACTTTCTCCTCGATTACTCGTGGAAGCTTATTACACAAAGAACGCCGCTTATTAATTACTTTTCGTTTAAGTCATTAATAATGCGATAAAATTTGCATATCGGAAAGAAATTTGCATATCAGAAAGGAAGATTTTTTAATAGAAAATTAGAAAAAAGATCACTCTAATCAATGAGCCGAAATAGGCAATTGCATATCGTTTCAAACTCTTCGATGCACTTCACCTGTTGGCTGCTAACAAGTTTATGATTTACCCTTCCATCAATGCTGATAAAGTTTTAATCACCTCGACTCAATTCTATGAATATATTTAGCAAATCGAAGATGGGATAATCAAGCGATCACATTCAACTGCATCAACGAAGTTTTTGTACATGTTGATGAAATATCCTAGTTAAATAAAGCTACAGAAATAATTCAATGCGACTAAAAACGAGATTTATACTTAACTTGGATGGTGAATATGACTGGCTATCATCCTTATCTGGCTGCCTTATCATATCAATTCTTCAAATGAGGGATTTCCACGTCTAAAAATGACTCTCTAGCATTGATAAAGATCGTTTCGTTGGAGGGATCAATGTGGTTTTCATTTGTCGAATGCTCTATGAACATCACTATTGTTCGTTGAAAGTGCTCATATTTATTATGTTGTAACAGCGTACATACGTCGATGTCAGCCTTCGGTTGCATTCGTCGTTAACTGGCCGTTGACTATAGTATTTCGATATTTAAACATTTCAGTACGTTATCAGACCCCTATTTAATTTCAGTACGTTATCAGATCCCTATTTTATTTCAGTACGTTAGCATACCCCTATTTTTCACTACCACACGCTTAGATGACGTAGAATATCGGGTATTATAGAATCATACTATGTTGGCATTAGTATGTTCTCAAAAACGACAATATTCTTGCAAGTTTTACGCTTTATATGTTTGTTGTGAACTATTCATAGTCTGCCATTCCGTTATATTCGCATAATATTTTTGCTTTATATAACAAGTCTTTTATGGTATAAAAACTGTACGATCTCTAACCATTTATTCGGCGCATGCCATATGCGATGAATTTATACGTGAAATATATATTTGCAAATGAATTGTTCTCTAAAGAGAGCACAAATAATCCATTATTCGTATCGTTGTTGTATAACTGCAATGTGAGCAGTTAACAATAAGTGAGCACTCCTCGGTTTCATTGTGGCATGTAATGTGAAGAATGCCGAACACTAGAAAACAATATGCCGAATCATGGTGGGCAACTCATTAATTCCCCAACTGTTCCCCAAGTGCCAAGTAATATTGGTGGAATATATGCCATACGTTCGGGACTAGTTTTAACGAATTCAATAAGTAGAACTTTCACGAGCTCGAGCTTTTGAGCATCGGTATAACTCTGAGTGAGGACGGTGTTATGAATGCGATTCGCCAAATTCGTCAACGATATTTTTTCCATCATACCGAGATTTGATGCAGCTGCAATCAATCAATAATTTTTAGAAGAAAAAAAAAATTGATCTTCTAGATCAGTACTGTAATAGACAAAATACGATATCATTTGTTATGCTCTAAGAAAGCTTTTGATTAAAATCATAAATTTTATTGAGTGGAAGCGATCTGATTAGGCTTAACGATTTTTATAACCATAAGTTTGAAAAGTCTTTGAAAATAAGCTTAAAAAACAAATGCAGAGAATAAGCTTCTTAGTTCGCTATATATGGGAATCAGAATTTCCTTTCAGAACCTCCAAGATTTTCGCACACTTCAACGACTCATAACTTTTATGTTAATGTAGGAAATGTCATCGAAAACCGATCCTGAGAGTTTCTCCAGAAAGTATTTTCCTTTACGGGTTCACAATCGCTCCATTCGTATCCTTAGAATGTTGCCCAGAAGTTTATGTCTCATAAATAAGGAATTTATCTAGGTTCCCTAATTCTGCATTCTTAAGCTCTCCTTTAGGATTTTCTTATTCCATTTATTCAGTCGTATTTGTATGAACGAGATGAGTAAATCGCTATTCTAGATGCATTAAGAAAATTTGACAAAAAAAAAAAAAAAACCCAAAAACATTCGATATACTTAAATGACCACTTTGGTCACTCAGGAACTTGTTCACGTAAAGTAATCATACGAAATGAGATAAACTTACTGTTACTATAGTCGCGAAGTGCGTTGGCTAGTTCAGATTGACCATTGAACGATAACGTAAGCACCATGTTAGCTGTAGAGCAATTTGCGGGTCTAGCGGTAGTGGTACTTGCAGTGGACTGAATTGAGGTCGAAGCAGTTGACGAGTTAGTTGTAGCAGATGTCGTTGTACTAGCGTTCGGATAACACATCAACAGTTCAGCTACTGTTCCCCACATGCCAATGGGAATTAACGGAACAGTGGTCAACAATGAGGGATCGTTTCCCATAAAGCGAAAAATAAGTATTTGAGTGTTATACAGTTTCTCCCAAGACGGTAACGTCTGTGAAAGAACTGTATTGTGAAGTCGATCAGCGAAAGCAGTAATCTGTGTCTTTTGTATAAGACCCAGGCTCTGTGCTCCTGTAAAATACTCTACTTCAATGAGACGACGCATTCGATTTTTACTGATCGGATGCTCCAACTCTTCCTCTGTAGACAGAGGCAAACTATGATGAATCAGTAGACTGAGGTGGGAACTGTACTTAAAAATATACGATAAATGTAGTGTATCCGCCAACCGCTACAGACTATTCATAGATCTTTTTTTTCGTCATTCTATTTTTAGGACGCGGAAATGCTCAAAGCTGATTGCATATCGGTCTACCACTTCAACTATATCACTACTTTATCTACAGTGCCTACAAGCCCGCCGTCAGCTGCCTATTTGCTGCATAGAATAAGAGGGACAAAGATTCAACCAACAAAATGAACCCCATTTGACATCTGTGTATGAGCGTAGTCATCAAAATATACGTCGAAACGCTCAATATGCGATGTGTTTTTCTTTTTATGATATCGTTGCTGGCGTTATCAGCAGTTTCTTCTTTATTTGGTGGTTCTCGGCTCATCCGTGGAGAAGCGAAAGCAAGAGGGTATTGAAGTGGGGAGGTCGAAATGGAGAACTTCTCATCTTTATGTTAAAAATGATGAAGCAAAATTTATGCCTCTGTAGTTTTCAAGTTTTTAATGCATCTGAACTTTCCAATGCTCTTATAGTTGTTTATTCTATTTATTGCTTCCGATGATTAAAGTGTTCATTTGTTTCTGAATTCCTAATGCCTCACCATGCCAAATATCTGCCGTGTCCCACTCCATCGAGGCTTACAAATTCCCGGCGAATAAGGCTTTCATGAAGAAATGCGCCTTCCTAAAGTGGCTCATTTTGGTCTTCAAAAATTTGGCATTCTAAGGTAATAGTACGTGACGTCTAAATATTGTCAAAATAAGTGATTTTTTCCAACTTTTTTAACGGAAAAAGAGAGAAAGAACTTCTTGTGATGCAGACGGCGAGGAAGAGCAACGTTGTTAAGCGGTGATGGGAAGGGGGAGACGGAGGGGAGGAAAAGGCGGAGGAGATCACTCGCCTTTCCGTAATCCCAGATGGTATTCATGGTATTCATCACTTCGTTTTTGCATGAGATTTCAATCGAGAACGCAATGGATAAGTTCGTCAAGGATTTGCGATAATACAACCAAACAAACTAACCACTCTTCAAAGATGTGACCAACTGTGATTGATTAGCACCCATCGGTGTCGTTAGAAGACCGTCGACTGTGCTACAATCTCCTGAGGCGGCATATGTGCTTGCAACTGATGATATAAGCAAGCAGATGAGTAGTGTCGACATCGTTCCCACAAATCGCCGAAGGTACTCTACCGAAATGATATTTTCTTACTGTGTGATCACTCTTTTATACTGTTTCCACCATTATCAACCGGTTCATGAAATCCGATCAAATCGCTTCACTAATACGGTAGTGCAAAGAACTCAACATCAACGCTGCTCACTCTATTACTTCCCTCATTGCGAATACGAAAGTGAGATGTAACGCTTGAAACATAGCGCTCATGGAAATGCCGTTCTCCAGGCGTATATGGATGTATTTTTCCCCGCATATAGAATACAGTGGAAAGTATGCTGAACGGGAATATTAAATCGCTTTAGATTTTTGCAAGTGATACTGCGATAGCGCAACTTGTATAAAAACTCTTCGTAAATTTCGAGGCATTTTTCCTGGATTATTGCGCTAAAAATTACAAAAAAAAAGAGAGAAGTTGCTCGACTATTCGCAAAATTCAATATTAAAGTTTGCATTCTGCAGCAGGGATGCAAACGCTCTACTGAGTGAACAAAAAAAAAGAGAAAACTTTTTTCAACATTTCTGTCACCTTAGAAATTTTTCCTTATCGCTATTCACTCGACACGTGAATATTCCGCATAGTCGGAAATTTCCAGCATAGTAAAGCGCTCATTCCCTCGCTAATGACGAAAAAAATTTTTCACCAAAAAAATTTTTTTTAATGCAAGACTGAAGAGGAGAATTTTTGTGCTAATTTTCAAAACTCTTCGAATACTGTACCACTTTGATGTCATCGAAGATGCCCATCGTTCTCATGGTTTACACTATCACAATTGCACCTTTTTGAGTTTGCGCTGCATTCAGCGATTCCTTATTTCTCCTTTTTTTTCCCTCTCTCGCTTCATTTCTTCCCACTTATTCCATTCCACTTACTAGATCACTTATAGCCATCATATATCATCAACTGAAATTAGGCTTATAAGATTAGATAGGAAAAGGTTACACTCCATGACGACCAGGTCTTCGATGATTCAGTAATCGAGAAAAAAGAAAGAATGTTTAAGTGCGAAAAAATTTTTTAGGCGATCAAGCTTAATTTCATCCCAAAAATGACGACGAATTGAGATAATCATATCTTAATGAACTAGTCCTTCCAATAATCGAATTTCCCTTGCACAAATAAATTGCTACAATTTACAGCAATTCTTTTAGTAGTTGTTTTTTTTTCCATAGTAAATAGCAATGATACGTTTTGTATGTACTGCCGGGATTTATTTCACATATTGTGTAACAATTCACTAAATCTCGTGAATTTTTCAACGGTGAGATTAAATAAAAGTTAATATGCAAAATACGTGACCATTGATTTTCATCAATATGCTCATTTAAAAAACTTTTTTTTTTCAAATTTCAGCGAATTTATTCCACAAAAAAAAATATTGTTTCAGTCGCGTGATATAGTGCATAGAAATGAATGCAAATTTTTGTGCAAATTTTTGCAAATTTCAAGCGAATAGATCTCTAAATATCACTTTTTGGATAGTGGAGGAAAAAATTAGAGCCACTATGAGTGAGAAAGTGGAAAAATGGATTTTTGTTGACTAATGACTCTCATTGGCAACATCGAGGACCTCTTTCGAATATTTTATTCATCGCTAAATTCAGTCCCTAATTTTTTTTTCTTTTTTTAGAAAAATTCGGCATTTTGTGCTGAGAATTCATCGGATTTCAGATACGATGCTGGGCGAAACTTTTTATGAAACATGTGCAGAAAACGGGCATTTTAGCCTAAGATTGATTTCCGCTAAACTCGTTTATTCGAAGCAAAAATCTTTCTCCACATCACACTAGCGACCTCTCAAAGTCTTTAAAAAGCTTAGATACTAGAGAGATGACAAGGAAGATGAACTGGTCTC
>JAAVTS010001258.1:22726-32857 GCA_022845575.1 Baylisascaris ailuri
CTTTCAGTGTCATCTCTCTAATATCAGGCTCATCAAAAACTTTGAGAGGTCTCAACCGGAAGCACAATATGTTGTGGAGGATGACTGTTACATATATGAAAGTTCCTCTTTATCGTTGGTGTATATTCATCTACCAGCTATCTTTAAATCAGCTTCCATTACTTGAGATATTAGGGCAAATTGGTACGATCACAACCGGAAAAGAATGGTTTTCATTAATTTTCTGCATCGACATCGAAATTGCGTAGATGGTAAATGCGCCAACATCGAGAAATATATCCGATTCCTATAAATCATTGATCGTCTCCACCACTCTTATATAAAGATTGGATCCTACTCGAACGTGCTTATAGATATGTGGAATACATTAGCATAACCTATCGCTTCCATCTTTGCGTTAGGCAAAAGAAACGTTTAAAAAGATCGAAGGTCAAAGGTCAAAGAAAGTTTAATGTGAGTAAAGGAGGTTAAAGATACGCACTAATAAAGATTGAAGAAACGCATCATGGAGAGTGATACGATGTGCATTTATGTTGATAAGAATATAATATTGATAAATGAGTAACAATGGAGCTACAATAGAAGCTAAGGCAATATTATTTGATTCTCTTTATGTCTCCAGTTTCCATAGCGAAAATATTTTATCCTTTTCGCTCTACATTATCAAATTTTTAATCTCAGTGCTAAAATATTTATCTTATCAATTGGTAGAGTGCACCTTAACAACTGATATCGACTGGTCGATCTATAATACCAGGCTTTAAAGTTTAAAACTTAATTTTTGCGTAAACGATTATGTCTCGCAAATTTCCAATTTTTAGATTTCTTGGAAACTTTTTGGAAAAAATTTTGCATATAGACAAATAGGTAGACGCACATACCTATGGGCTTATTAATCGAAACAACAAAACGTTTCGTCAATCCAAATATATGTGCAGCAAATATAGTTTGTGTCCGTATGCAATTTGAAATCCGCTTCCTCAGTGTCTATTTTGTTCTCTATTCGTTTGTTCGATGTGGTCTGTGTCGATGTTTTTTTTTTTATTATATAGTTTTTTTTAGCTTTTTGTTTTCATAAAGTTGAAAATTTTTGATCCACTAGTACGTAAGCTCTGTGATGAAAATCAGCTCTAACGTATCATACATATAAGCGTTACTATTCAAAACGCAAATGCAATGAGCAGTGCAAGTGATCAAAGTACAAGGCGTAATGTGAAAGGCAATAGCAATGGTAAATAAAATGGTATGGTACAATGTTTCTGATCCCTGATGGGTTTGTAATACAATCCTACCAGCAAGCAATTCCCTAACGTTCTTCCCGTCGACCTTCCATCCGAGATTTGCATCACGATAAATGTTTCTAGTCACAGCTTTCAAACCGAAGACTGTTATGACGTGCTACGGTGTTTGCAAATCCTCGAAAACGTCTTGAGGGAGGGAAGCAATTTCAATTCCCCATTCGAAAACCCTCTTCTTGCATCACTTTAAAATGAAGAATTACACATTCGATAGCGATATTGTGTGGATCAACTCTACTTTCATATCGTCCTACTTAACATTTGGTTCTCTTTGATGTAACCTAGAAGTCGCCTCTGAATCTAAACTTCTTGTTTCCTCAATCCAATAGTGACCTAAACTCTTGACCAAGTCCGAATAGAATAAAAACGTCGCTGTACTCGGAACTAAATCTTGGCAGATATTTCATTAAATACGCTCCGTGCTTAAACAACACCAAGGAAACTCGCAATTTGCAACGATTTTTTCTTTTTTCTTTTCTTTTTTTTTTGCTTAAACACTCCCATACAACTAGAAGTGTTTTTGAAACCTATATGCTAATTTTTAAATAGAACAAAAAACTTAAAAGCTGAACGTTTCAACATTAGAAAATTCGATCGTGATGTTCGATATTGGGGACCATTTTAGAAGGTTTAAGCTTGCCATTTATGCACTCTTGCCCTGAGTCATGATGAAGACAAATGCTTCATCAAGAGCTGAGGGTGCAAAGTGTCTTAATAGGCAATAGGAAGCAAAATTTCACGTGGATTTCAAAGGTTGTATCCAAGAAATATGGGGGCTTTTTATGTATTCAAATGTACGACTCCACTGGTGGCTTGCGTACATCATATGAAAAAAATGGGCATGAAGTTGTGACATAGATTTATAGAGGATGTAAAATACACATGGAGGCCTCATATTTCCGAAGAAAACAAATGCTTGAAGATCGATATAATCACGTTGGGCTATTAGTTATCTATGCTTTAGATCTACACTTTGTACTTTTGAAAAGACAAAATTGGATTTGAAATGGAGCAAGGTAAAGATCCTTCAAAAACCGCAAAAAGGAACACTTCACATCATCGATTTAGTTCTCAAGTTTAAGGGAATGAAACAAGGGGAACGTATTAGAATAAAATTGACAGCGTCCAGAAATGATGCTGAGAATATCAACCCTAAATAATTGGGGTGTGTGGGAAAGGATAAGGAATAATCGGGAAATTTCTATAGGAATATATGATTGCTAGTATATGCATTTTAAGCAATTAGATGCGAATTCATTTAAATTCATCAATATATATTAAGTGATTATTGCAAGTTAAGTGTGCATAACGATGCATATTATTGCAAATAGAATAGGTCGCTTCATCGTTGACACAACATAGATAGAAGATAATAAGTTAACCAAATTAAAGAATATTTATTTATTATAATTTTTACTGCATGATCTCCTTCCATATTAAATATCCTGCATTCACTTCTATGAGTTTATGATCGCCACACGTCCACGCCATCTATTACGTGCTCGCTTAACGCATTCATTCACTTCACCATTCACATCATTGCAGAAATCTTCACTACAACAGCAAACCTTTGCATCTGGTGGCATATTGGATTGGGAATCAACGAGCACTTTATGACATCCACTTTTCTGAAATATAATCCTGAAAGTTCGTTGGATTACTACTGTGTCTATGATATTATGGTTTCCCACCTATAGAAGCTACTCACTATTTCTGTCTTTCTACGCTTTGCTCTCTGTTAAGTCATTAGCTGGCACGTCATCTTACCCCCAACTCTTCTCGATGAAATAAAGCAAATAATTCTGGATAGATAAGCTAAAATTTTAGTAAACGCTCGAAATAAATATCAAGGATATGTTACAAATAAGTGCACGAATGACACATATCCATATAAACGAGATAACTGTTTCCTCTCTATGGGATTTACAGGAGCGGAAGTAACCGGAAAGCAGATAAAGCTCTTCATTTTTGCCAGGAATAGCGAGGACGTCCATAAAGTTCGATAATGATCCATTTTCAAGGGGGCCATCGGAGAAAAATGTCCAGTCTCAAGAGTCGCTTTTTTGAGGCTCTAATAATCTAGCCACCGTAAGAATTGAAACGCTTGTCTGCTCATAAACATGTCCTGCTCAGTTATTCAAAGATTGCATCAACTGAAGATAAGCTGGAAAAAAAGCAAAGAAATTCCTTGTAAAATTATAAGTATTCTTCGTCTATTTGCCTTATTTTTATTTAAAACAAAAATCATCTTTCTATATTCATATAGCTCTTAAATACTGTTGAAGCTCATCTTACTTCTGTGGGAATCCGCTTTAGAATAAGGAATAAATGTAATATTATGTTTTAGGATATGCTATCCCCCTTTCTCGCGTTATCATGCGTTGTTCCCCGTAAAAGATCGGAATCTCACCTTGCAAGGAGATCCGCTAAAGAATTCCACACTAATGCTATCTTTGCCTGTTGAACAACCATAACGAACGTGGAATGCGGCACCATAACTTGCTGCAACTTAGGAATGTATTAAAAACTGAAATTGGAATTTTTGCTTTGACTTAGACCATTTCTGTGCAGTAATTAGAACATCATGCGATCTACTAAGCACAATTCATTGCATGGATCGGGTAACTGACCCTACAGCAACCCATAAAATGGTGTTGACGGAGGTCAAGATGATGCATATCAGGTTCAACTCGAGCCAGGAACTTCCTCGGGATCTCAAAACGTCGAACTGCTCGACATGGGAGCTTAGTACGAATATCATCAGCACCTAATGGTCGAGACTGTGGTGCCATCAGAGTCCCTCGATTCTTAATCTTTGTCAAAAAGATGGACGAGCGTTCCACTCAGAGACCCTCAAACAACTCTGGCTCGAGGATATCTTTTCATTGGGTATTTGCACACGGATCGGGATAGGACTTGACGAGTGAAGCTTGAATAACTGCATTAAGGTTTCCGATGGAAAGGAGAGTTTTCTTCGAGCTTCGGACCTGGGACTATAACATTAAAAGTCCGCCGCACTACCGACTCAGCTAAAAGCAGAGATCGTTTATGTCATTCCATTGAAGCGAACTTGGTCATCTTCTCAACCTGCATCGCAGACTTCCTCCACACCTTCCAGACTCAAAACACACATCGCCGCCCTCTGTGGGACTCGAACCCACGACCCTCAGATTAAAAGTCTGATGCTCTACCGACTGAGCTAAGAAGGCTCACGCTGCAGGACCCTTACATTCGGTATTTGAATATGGATCATTTCAAAACAGTCCTGTACCTACAGTTTTTAATTTGTAGGATATTCAGTAAGAAACACATTATTGCTGCATTATTAAAGCAAAGCCGTTTATAGCAGCACTTCTATAAGCGTGCAATTGGAGTATTATAACGAATTGAAACACTGAAGAAGAGGTGACAAAAAAGACGAAAAATATTTTTTAGGCAATGTGTATGAAATAATATTAAAAATCTTCTACCACATCCAATATCATTCAGCTTATCACCAACAATGGCAGAATACATGAGATAGCCGACGAGTGCTTGACACAAAACTCATTAAGTGCTCTGACTCAATAGGTCAAGAAGAAGGTCATGAGGGAAGCCCGAGTCGAGGACTTCTCTATGGCGCTGAAGACCTGACTTTTGGGGCTTCGTTAAAAAAAAAAAAACATCAGGTTATTGCCTCTAATGCCTAGTTCGCATTGATTAGAGACCTCGACGAGAGATGCTGGTGGCTTCCTGAATCCTGCGTGGGATCGTCAAAAAACTATCTTAGATCCGAGCCAGTTTCTGTGCCTAAGCCCTTATCCTCCCCACACTGGCTATACAAGCATTGGCATTGCTTTGCATGCATTCAAATTCGAATTACTTCTCACTCGTTGAGTTTATCATAATAATATACTTTATATTTTCTGCTTCGATGGAAAATGGCCCCATTCAACTTCTTATTGCTCGAAGAGTTTTCAATTTCCTTCGAAATTCGGCTTTTTAGAATGGATTTATGACCGATTCAAGGATCTCGTCATACACTAATTAGACCATAAATTCCCATCCACACCTGATGCACTTCCACATACCTGAGATATGTAGATATCTTAGGTCTCGTTATAGTTGATATGTTCAGTTTTTCTATCTTAGGCCACACTCTTGCAACCCTCGATTAAATGTCATGCCTAGGTGCATGTCTTATGTGGAAGGGAGGAGGGGAAAGAAAGAGATTAATCGAAAAACGGCTAAATCTCAAACGGCGGGCGGTAAGCGCGACATCCTCCACATCCATAATTTTGAGCCGAAACTATCATCATCTAATGTTCGTTATTTGATTCTCTAATTCAAAATTTTGAAAAACAAAAATTCATCAACGTAAAAACAATACCTCTATAGGTATAGTTGACACAGAATTGTGCATCATCGCATTCATCGTTTCTCTTCACTGATTCATCGATGCCATATGCAGTACCCACAACACATTTCAACGTTGACACTAACGAAAAGCATAACGCAACGATCACTCCAACAAATAGTCCTGAATTTTTAGGTTTTTCTCACTCATCATATATTCAATAATAATAAGCACTATTACCGCATTATTCAACGAATGTATTTGAAATTTGAAGTTAACAAGGTGCATTCTGAGAGCACTACATTGCATCTGTATGTTAGCGAGTCTATCTGTCTATCCAGCAAGGTCAACTTGTGGATGGCTAAGACTGAAGTCGGCAGGCTTAGATAACAAGCATTCTACACCGCCTCTTCATTGATCTGTTGAAAGGAGTTACTGATAGTTCTAAATTGCCAAAATATGAGGGCATTTTGTAAGCGGAAAGGTTAGACCGTTCACCAGTCGGGTGTCCCAAAAAGTAAGTAAACCTTTTCTAAAATGTTTCATCATAAGAAGATCACTTATATTGGCATCACAATAGATGCTTTATTATTATTTAACAACTTGTGGGGTCTTATGTCTGATGAGATGGACGAAGTGCAAAAAAATATATCCGGCCCGTTCATCTAGTACTTTGGCGCCTTATTGCGCACCTCGCCTATTTTTTGCAAATAAGTAGCAATTGAAGAAGTAATTCAATACCTTATTAGTTGTTTATCAAGCGACCATTTGGTACTGCACCGATATGAGCAAAACAGTTTAATATTATACGCTATTTAGAGTAGGCTTTTTTTGGATTTATATTTTTATTTCTGAAATATTTTAGAACTATGGAGAAAGCGATTTGATTTTCATATAACAAGGAATGCTTTAATAGGCGATTTTTTACGATATAGTTATCTAAAGCTTTATTTAAATAGTAAAAGATAAAATATAGTATGAAATCGGAGAGCTTACCGTTCATTTCGATTCAAAAATACGATGAAGTTTCTTTTGAAAAGAGGCGAAGAGAAGTGAGAATAAGCCAATCATAAATATTGGCAATATTTGAATAGCAATGAGAATGAACTAATATTGTTTGCATTTATCGCATAAACACTCCTAATTTCGATTCGATATTCACGTGAAACCCATAAGAGCATAAATATAACATCAAATATTATATCTATAAAAAAAAAAAATAAAAAATAAAATAAATATCGCCCTATGAATTATTGGTTTTATTTATGCGCGAATGAGAATTGATGCGAAAAGCGATGCAACCAGCTGCATCCTTTTAACCATCTGTCAATTGCTAATGTCATGGTTTATATGAGCGAAAGTGAATATCTATATTCAGTTCATCTATTCTATCAAATAAGCTGCGAGATGAAATGAATTCAACCACTAATGGTACATATACAACTGAAATTGCCCTCATCCATTGGTATACTCGGCTGGCACTTTTTCTCCTCGATAATTTTATGCTAATTGAAAGCCTATTTATATGTGGAAAAATATAGAGAATCTCAGAAGAACTAGGTGGAATTATTTATTATTTCTTTTCGGCTAAACTCCTTATTCAGCTAAACACTTGAATTTGAAAATCACAAGAACAAACGATCTGCAGATTCTGCTGGAGAAAAAAATCTTTTTTTTTTCAACAATCCTAAGCAGAAGATACGATATTAAATTTAATACTCCTTGAAATGCAAATGCAAAAGCCTAAAAATGCTGAAGTAGTCAACATTAATGGATTCATAACTCCCGTCAGTCTGGAAATGTTAAAAACTGAAAGGTTGAAGTAATGAAAACATCGATCCTAACTTACATCTCCTCCTGCCTTTTCGTCTCTTTCAAAGGCAAAGAAGTTCTTCAGTGAAAATGCACCAATATATACTTCGGCCGGGATCTCACAACACATAAGAATTGGCACTAAAGGATACAGCCATCAAAGAGTCGACATGAGGGGTGACCAAACTCTCGACCTTTCAAAATATCTGTTTTGTTATATTTTTGTAAAGCTCGAAATTTCCACTGCTGAAGAAAATGCGATGTGGAAATCAATCTGTTGCTGCTCAGGAAAGATGAAGCTTACTTTAATGAATTCCGCAAATTCGCATAATTCAGTGAGACAATAGCAACGATTTGTGAAAATTTACTATGGATTTTGCATTAAATCCTGATAAGCTGATTATAAAATTTGTCGATATATACGTTAGAAGATAAAAGTATAATTTCGCATCTATGAAGAATAGACAAGAATTTTGAATGGAATTAGAATAATTTTTATTAGTTTCCTCCGGTGAAACGATGGATATATTCAGTGGATTTCAAAGATTCTAATAATTTTTGAAGAAATTTAAAAAAAAAAAGGATATAATAAATCTTCAATCTTCAGTAGATGTATTACACATAGAAATCCTCATATAAACAATTTGAGAAAAACGCACACGTCCTCTCTATCTCTCCCGTGCGCGTGCGTTTGTTGCAAAGTCTACCCCGCATCGTGCATATGCAATTGGGGGGTAGGGGGTGTCCTCCTTAAACAGCCTGGTGGATTTTCCATAAGAGGATTTTGCATGCATAGATTTTGCATTTTGCATTTTGCATTTCTTCGAAATATCTGGAATCTTCAATTTTTCCTTTTTCCTCATATGTATGAGGCTAACTTTGACCGCTGAATAGCAGTAAACAACCACTTCCTTTACTAACTATCTTGGTACTTGTAATTTCAGATTTGTAATAGTACTGGCCATAAAGGTCGACGGTTAGCTATTTCAATGCAGTCACCGAGATATACCTGAAAAAAGGGACTTTTTAACCGAATCGATCAAACCTTTGGTCTATGCTCTAGCCGAACGGGTGAAATTGTAGAGCGGATGATTCTTGAAGACTTTAGGAGCACAAAATTTCGTAGTCACTTTTTTGTTTGCGTTAACGAAGGGTCAATCTTTAAAGTAATGAGTTGTATTTGAAGGACGTACTGAAGGGGCTAGGAAATACGCTGAATCGTTTCAGTTGTGGATTCCTACCTCCCAGGACATTGCCCAACAGTACGATGAATCGAGATTGGTAATTGGCAAGAAGGCATCGTTCCCCTCGACTGCTATGACAGTTTACCTCATATTAGGGAAAGCGGATTTACCACCAACCAGATGAATTTTACGAATGAAAAAACAGGATTTGTTCCTTGATCGTGCGTCGAAACCTTCGAGCTAAATTTTCCAATAATGAACTTCAACTGTTTTTTTTTTTGTGTGTGTGCAGAAGAGAGTTACGATGATGAGAGGCATCATGTTTATATTTGTGTACTTATCCATGTGTGCTAATTCATCCATTATTCCAGTCCATCAAACAAGAGAGTCAGGACAACGAAGTCATTGGTGTATAAATAGAGGGTGTATAAATAGAGCTTAAATTTTGGAGAACTTTCCAGAAAATTTTGAAGGACCTTCTAAAAAAACTTTAAACGACCTTCCAAACTCATTATTGTTACAGCCAGGTGAAGTATCGGCAATATGAATCTTACGGTCCTTTTTTTTTTGAAAGATTTGCAGCCTAAGTTGAATTTTTTATTTGAGAGCTTCTTTTCCGTATATCGCTTCGTAAGAAAGGAGCAATTAGGCGTCAGGTAGTTATTGTTCTCGAGTATTTGTAGTGCTTTCACATCCTCGTATGATTAGCCGGATTACAAAGAGCACATATCGTGCCAACGGTTATGGCGCGCTTTTCCATTCCCATTAATAATGGACACGACTTGTATGGTTTCATTGCGCGATCGACATAAAATAGAGATGCAAGGATGTATGTGGTTGTTTCTGCAGGTTTTTCTTTGGTTTATAGGTAAATTTCTTATCATGCGATGAAATTGTAAAAATTCCTTCGATATGCGCTCATTTTTCTTTTCTTCGTCTATACAAAACCAACTCGATGAACGTAGGCAAAAAAATCCTCGTTTACCTTCTAACACAGTCGCTGTATTAGCGAAGTGGTGATCTTTGCAGCTGTAGCGGCGAACATTTGCGCCGTAAAGTACCTGTTGGTCACGTAAATGTACCTGAAGGAAATCATTTAGTCGTTACGGGAACTGCATTTGTGCCTTTGTGGAATTACCTTGTGGCGCAAGTGTCCGCCACGAAGGCGCCCCACAGTACACGTTTCAGCTGTGGAAATACCTCATGATATGTGTCCGCAGCGAAAACCCAATACGGCGCAAATGTCAGCTGCCGAATTGTTTCGTTCATTCATTTCTTTACTATCGATAGCATTGCACATGGTGATCGATGAGTGATGTAGAGGATGACACGTCGCATTGTACAACAATATCGGAATGTTTGGTTGTTTTGCGTCAATAAAGTGCAGTTTTGTTGTGCTATAAGCGGATGGTTCATAAAACCAATTCATTGTTAGTCGATGCCGTGGTTTTGTGTGGTTTTTCGTTTAGTTCGTAGGTTTCTTTACCTCCTTCCGTCCCCC
>JAAVTS010001259.1:15432-36912 GCA_022845575.1 Baylisascaris ailuri
GGGAGGTTGATTTCATCATTGTACGAATAGCTTAAATAGGCATGTAAACGATATGAAAACAGTGATGCTGCAATCATGTTCGTGGCCTCCCAGTGAGAAGTGATTTGGTAATAAAAAAAGTTCAGGTAAATACAGGTTACCTAAAGGTAAGAAACACAGGTAATATAAACCAGTGTGGATTATAATAAGCAAAGAAATATAGCGCTGAGTATATTAGCTTAGAGCGTAGTGTTTTATACCATATTCTCGTAACACCAACAAGTACTAAACCGAGCTCACAACGATGACCAACAGTAACAGTACCAGTACTAGAAACAACAACACTCACTACCTGTATTAATATAAACCCGTAGTGAGGTTACTTTACCGATTCAAAGCAATTAACCTTTGCTTAATAGCGGTATATTAATCTCCTTCTCTGCTAATTTCCATCTCAGAAACTACCCTTGTTTAACTCAACATATAGGACAAGATATAGACTACCTGTGCTTTCAGGTAGAGATTACCTGTGCTTTCGGGCAGAGATTACCTGTGCTTTCGGGTAGAGATTATCTATGCTTTCAGGTAGAGATTACCTATGCTTTCAGGTAAAGAATACCTGTGCTTTCGAAGGACCGAATGATACAGCAACGATCTCACTCGCAATCTTCTTCTCCTTCAATCTAACCGCCTCCTCGAGTGCGATCTCATCGAAAGGGTTCATCGAATGTTGTACATTCTCTTTGATGACACCCATCTTGTCGGGTCTCACTCGTACTTTAATCGCATAATCGATCACACGTTTTATACCCACTAAAGCGCGCATTCCCACTGAAATAAAAACACCCATTATATTTCATTTAACCGATATCGTTGTATAGGAATAAAATACAGATGAACGGGAGATATGAGAGAAATACAACAACCGTATCCCTTATATCGATGCTCCGATAGCGTCTCCATATAATCTGAATGAAGGTATTAAGCCAACTAATATTTATCCAACATCTTTCAAGCTCCAAAAACATGGTAAACTAACCTCACGTCTATTCACTATCCCCCCCCCCCCCTTCTCCCCCGCTCTCCCTTTATAACACCGTAAACATCTGTCAGATTATTTTCAATAGCGATGGAAGAATAAAATTCAAGAACTTCTAGGAATGAGGCATCCTCTGTGATAATAATATTGCTTGAACGGAATTCGAGTATGTTTTAGAACATAAATAAAACCCTTGAGGGGTTAAATCTTGCTTCATTCATTTTCCCATCTATGATTTAATTTTCTAAATTGAACGGCTGGAAAAATGCGAATAGAAGAGGATTAGTGAGTGCAGCATTCCGTCCAGATACCATAGTCACTGGGCAAAAAATCCCTACGGGTTTCTTTTTGCGGGATGTTCGAACATTAGATTTATCTATATTCAAGCGATGCCTATATTTTCTATAATTTCATCACCTACTTTAGAAGACATTTAAATATGAGTAAGTCGTGTACCATTAAAATCTACAACCTGAGATCTCGATGACCTGAGGTAAGCACTTATTTAGACATCTTCTGAATAAGAAAAAACCATCATAAATTGGCTAAACATTTCATCAAAGCTTTGCATCTATCTTTTCTAATTCTATGGTTCCAACTTCCCCCCCCCCCCTCCTCCAACCCGATTGCAGTAATATAAGCTTGCCATATACAAAAAAAGCAATAACATAAGGTAGCATAGATGACGGCACCACACACGCAACGCATGCGTACAGGTATATATCAGCAACGTAACTGAACAAAGTCCACCCTATCGGTATGGGCGGTCCCAATGTTTCATCGGTGTGTGCACATGATCGGCAATCAACAGTCTACATTCATTTACCGATGCCGATCAATGCTGAAGAGTAGGAAAAATTCGTTCAACCATCTTCGTTTTATCACCTTTTAAATGAAATGACGCCCGGCTGCATTTTCTTGCAATTCGCAGCCATCTTCATTGCGCAAATGCTTTGGCTTCGTATTCTATATGCAGCCCTTCTCTAATATCCGCCTCGTATTACGGCAACCTTCTAATGTCTTTTCAACAAATTTTCACCACTTACTAACGCTAATGGAATTCTAATATTCTTTCATTATATGTCCTGTTGCAACCAACAGAATCCGTGTCCCGACTTATACTTCGTAAACATAAAAAATGAGGAAGCCTAAAACATCTGAGAGTGGTTTAACAGCTTTCTTATCACATCAGATCATCGACAAAATAAGAGACAATATGATCATGGAAATTGACTCTAATTGTTAGAGTTTTCCTTGTTGAATATTCATGTTTGAATAATATAAGCCCATCACCCTTATTTAGTAGAGTACAACACCACTACTCTCATATATATTTGCAATCACTTATCCAGGAAACTCATTTTCCATCATCGTCGTTGTATTTTTTTAATTTCTCATTCGTGCGTATCTTTTATCAACCCATTTGTTAACAATCAATAAAATACTGCCTCATTTTATTCGAAAAAAAAAGATCACTAAATTTTAAAATAAATTAAACCAGCAAATTATTTCCACAACAAATTTGCATATTAACAAATTCAATGAAAATTTTCGTATATATATATATAAAAAAAAAGAAGAAAGAAATCTGAGTACATAAAAATTCTTTGTTTATCTTGTTGAGACGAAAGAAATTTTTCTATTTATGGGGGTGGAAAAAAAATGATAAAGAATAAAAGAGCGAATGAAAACGATAAAGAGCGAATATGTACACTCTTTCAAATTGGAATGATAAGATCTATAAAATATTCTCCATCATATAGGTACGCCTTTACGATAGAACACTTGAACAACTGACAACAGACAGAAAGATCATTGCAAAGATCACATAATCGATCCCCTTCATTATCCTCCTTCAGAGTACGGCTATTCCTGAAAAATTTTATATATAAACGATTGCATCGATCAACTAACTAGTTTCCAATCTCTTCCCATCTTCTCTACGAGTCAAAATCCCAACCGCTGGGAAAATACGGCTCAAAGTCAACGACAGCGAGAACAATGAAATTATCCTGGGGACCCTGGAAAAAGAATGCAAGAATAAAGGAATCATTGAAAGATCTTCGGAAGCTTTTTTCAGGGACCAACCTTTGTGATGACTATTTTGTTCTAAAAGCAAAAAATTGAAAAACAAATAGGAAGGACCATTAAGATAGAACAACATCGCGTAATTCGTCCACCACTGCGTATATTAATTGCTGATCACCACTTCGACCATCAATTTGCACTCGATCACCCTGCAATATTCAATATATACCTATGAAAATTTACTTGCTTTTTTATGCAATAAAAAACAAATATAACACATAAAATCAATCAAAATGAGTATGAGTACTTCGAAGACTAAAGCAATACGCGTTTTATTTTTTCTGTATATCATCTACGATAAATCTACGATGAAATAACACCTCTCACGAGATCGTTGCAGTGCCGATCGAGTCATTTCGAAAAAAACTAGAATTTAATCCGAAAAAAACGGTATATGAGTTTATAAAAATTTTACAAGTTAAAAAAAAGAGAATACAGATTCATTCAAATACCATAGGAAAAGGTATTAAAAAAACCTGCTGTTTGACGAGAATGCAAATCGGTTCCGCTTTGATTGTATGCGCATACAGTGATGCTGAGGAATTATGTCGTTCAACCACTACAAATAATAAAACTTTATAATTTAAAAAAAAAATTAATATGCACTAGGAATTCATGATAGTCGAATTATTTATAAACATTTTTCGAAAGTGAAAATAAGATGATGAGGTGATAAAAATAGTGATACGCATAAATTCGGGCACGTTAGGTACTACGCATGAAGAATTTTTCAGGGCCTCGATATTGATGTAAATTTGCTTGCAATTATAAGTTATTTAAATGAATTGCATTTGAGTAAATATAATCTGCCTCTTGCTTTTATTATATGAAAAAAAACAGCAACAACAATAACATATATAATCAACCTGAGGATCGCGTTATTTCTACAGCGGTAAAGAGCGAATGAAAAAACTGCGGAAATCACATACAATGGACTAATTCAAATCGGTAGTATTTGTTGTTCTTCAACAAACTCATTTGTTTCTTTCGAATGGCTGTCCTCCCCTCCCTCTCCTCCCCCCCCCCCCCCCCCCCGGGCTATCCCCGCTTTCCGTAATGCATTCATCAAAATAGGGGCATAAATCTTATTCATTACGATGGCTTCACCTCCAAAAGGGAGCTGGCTCCCTATTTGGGTTAGTGTTGCGCTATCGAATCCATATCCATCGAATCTATTAGTGGCAATGCCAACGTTTGACAACTCAGAAGCTAAACATTGATTAAATTCGTTTCAAACTCGTTGACTCGTCGAAATAAATCCCCCTCGGCAATATGCTTTCTTTTAATCTCAGCAATAAAATGATCAAAGAACAAAGAACATACTACAAACTCTTAATTCGCTTACCACTACAATGACCAAAGAATGTGATCTTCTTCAATACGTCAGCCCAACAGAGTGATGTTGAAAACTGTGTGGATGATTTGAAATCCACATCACCCGATGCCAATAACACTTCGAATGCATCACTTTAAAAAATTAATATGGATTTAAATATATTTAAATATTGATAAACAGCAAAGATCGATGTAAAATTATGCAAAATTCCAACTTACTTGTATGCAAATTTTTATGCAAATTTATGCAAAATTATGAACCTTCCCATACGCAAATTTTGACAAACATTTAAGGAGAGGACGAATGCTGAAGGGATGCGGAAAGAAATTCGCGTATCTCTTAAGAACCTCGAAATAATCGAAAAGAACAATGGAGCACAACAGCTGCAACGTATAAATACAAGGCTTTGTGAATTGGAATAAAGACGAAAAGTTGTTCACCATTAACACGAATCCTCTGAACAACCGCTGCATCAGCAACATTCAAATTACAGCGACTATCTTTCAATTCTCCACAATATTCAGCTGAACGAATTATTTATTATTATTATCGAATTATTTTTTAATATTTATATACCGACTGATCGAAAAAAAAATTCAAAATTGGCTAATATAAAGAGAAGATTAGTTAAACTCATAATTCGAAAAACCAACAATAAAAAGTGTTAAATAACAAGTGCAGCTATCAAAAATACAAAAAAAAATATAGTGGCCAATCATTTACCTGCCAATCGTTGCGGGTACTGTGAAGGCGATTGTCGGTAAGAGAATTCGAAAATCGACCTTATCTTGCAAAGTACCTTCATCCCCCTTAAACAAAATGCAAAATGCAAAGAAAAAAAAAAAACTCAAAAAATTATTAAATGGCGCCTATACAACGACATCATCTATGATCACTGATCGCTTAATGAGATAGTACCATCTATTGATGCCAATGTTTATGAAAATGTAAATAATACACCTAAACCTCAATAAACAAGGATTTAGCATCTTTTAAAACAATATGGATTGAGGATGTGAAGGGGGACTTCCTAAAATAATATGGAGTTAATCCCCTCTGAGGGAATATGGATTATAAATTCTTAAAACAAATCACAGCAATTTTAAAAAGCCATGCGTTTCTCCCCTTAAAGATTCTCTCAGAATTCTTTACCGCGAAGTACACTCCAAAAACTTATGGTTTAAAGCTATCTGATTCCACCAGGTGGGAAGGGGAAGGGGTGGGCGAAGGGGGGGAGGGGAGAGGATTTCAGTGTTTAAAGAAACCAATTTGGAAACTGGTTAACTCTTCCCTTCTCATAACGAAAAAACGATACTTAATGCTCGTAAAATCACTGAAAGGAACCATTATATGGCGTTTAAATATGAGGGCAATTAGAGATTATCCAAAAAATAGTAGAAATATCTAAAACAATCTTGCGTTCTAGGTTGAGAAAAAGCATTTCTCCATAAGTTTCCTATTATCGAAATAATTTTAAACCACATAATTTCGTTCTCTTTTTTTAAGATACAAACACATAAATAAAATAATTCCACCTCTCTTATCTTCTAAATAAATGAAAAAAAAATAAAAATAAAAACACAGAAATAAAGCAGCACTGTAGAAAAAGAGGACAACTTACTTCGACGAAAAACGTCACCGTGCCTCTCAGCTTCTGAGAGACGTTGATCGCTCTCACCGAGAATCTAAAGACGTGCTCCGAGGAAACACCAGGCGGTAGTTGGAATGCCATCGGAATTGCAGCCTCAACAAAACCACTTTCACAGACTCACAAATAATGATAAACAAATGGAGTGGAGAATGCCGTTAACCTAAACATCGAATGGCCTACTACATTCCGCTACTACATTGCTAGATTTCCCATTTGCTAGGGAATAGATTTCCCATTTGCTTGGGAATAGATTTCCNNNGCAATAAACGGGCAACACAATTAAAGAGTACCATTGATGAGAGTCCTTCATCGCGCATTAGACGTGCGTTGAGTGTATCCACAAGATTCACCTCGATCTGTCGAATCGTATTCGGCCCCTTATTGGCGAATACCACTCCGACTGCCACTTGATTCGCATCGTCTGTTGAAACACGAGTTTCGTAAGTCTAAAACAAATGGGTCATAAAGATGCGCGAGCCTTAGGATTTCTAACAAATGAGTTGAGCTCTTGAATCCTTTTTTTTTTCTTTTCAAAATTTCTAAAAGAGCAAAATTTGTGAAGCAAAGGCTCCAAACATGCCGGTACAGCTATCGAAAAAGGATATCTCCATATCGGACTCGCCCCTCTCACTTCCTATTCTGACGCATCTGGAGATAGAAGGAGCAAAGTTTGCATCACAAAGAAATGCTCAAAATTAGCATCCACTATGACATATCTAAAATCAGAAGGGAAGAGCGGAAGACAGGGGGGCGGGAGGGGGGGGGGCGGTGATCTAATCAAAATTTAGGCTAAGACCTTGTACAGATCGAAAATGCTGCAAAGGTTGATGCTGGAAATCAAGCCAGCAACATCATGAACATTAAAATATATTGTGAGGCAAACATCCAAGTACAATTTCGTCAAACCAAACAATCACTTTCTTCCAATATGTCACATAATAAGCAAAAAATAGCATAATCAAAGTTGCAACTTAATGTTTTTCTTTGAAATATGCGAACAAAAAATTTTCTTCCCTTAGTTGGCTGCAGAAAGTCTTTCCCTTACAAGCGTGCTATGTAGGCCTTATAATACAGGTTGTTTCAAAAACCTAGGTACAAAGAAAAGAAAAGAAAAAAAAGCATATATAACATTAAACGGCTAAAAATCTCACCAATTTCAAGTCGTTGCTCTCGCCTAGAAATGCATACGAGGAGAGTTTAGCATCACATTGAGTGCTGCCTTTCTTGGAATATTGGTCGGGTGTTATAGCTTCTTGTGGTGATACAGCACCATTCGACAATGAATCGCCACGTAGATTCGGATTACTCGGTGTGCAAACACCTGACGTCACCTTAAACAAACTACCAATGATCTAACCCGCATAACACGAGATATATATATAAAAGATCAGAAAATAGTACAAAATGGCACTGACAATCTAAAAGAAAATCAGCAAATATTTACTCCAGCAAAACCTTTTGCTATATTCTTCAACTCCACTGCAAATTTACTGAACTTCCCTTATATTTGGTAGATTTTCTATAGTCGCATATATGTGTCTATGTATTTATATGGGAATAAAATAAAGCGAATTTAAAGAAATAAACGATTAAGTAGTTCGTTGGCGAGTGCAAGATCAAGTTTTTTGATAGACTATAGCTTTATAAAGAGCATAATGCCTTTCCAGCAATTTTTTTGAAGAACAATTCAAAGCTTTTATATAGAATAAAATAGGGAGAATGAAGTAGGAATTTGTACAATCATCAATGATCCTCTTCTATCCCTTTTCACCTCTCATGTGGATGAAAACGGGAAAAACTCCCAAAATTTTCGATAATTCTTTGAAAGGATTGACGGGAACGCTCATTGCTCCTAAATATAGGCATCCATATAATAACAAATTGGGGTTCCTCCTATAGGAATGCTATAAATTATTTAGTATAAGCTGATGAAGGAACAACGCTAGCGAACAAACCTCATAGACATCCTTATCGATAGGCTCTTCAATCACTTCAGTGCGTTTGCTCTTTTTTTTCGAGTCCTTACTTTTCTTCTCCACCTTCTGAAATGAACTCCTTAATCCTTGTCATTTAAAAACAACATCGTGGTTCCCTTCCATCGACAACGACCTATACAAAAGCAATCATAAAATGCGTTTTTTTTTTTTTTTTTGCAAATATTATCACATTCAATAATTTCTAATCTTTATTAAGAATAATTGCGACTTCCTAACTATCTTCACAGCTTTTATGATCCTTCTTGTCTTACAGAATATCACGATGGTGATATCTAAAACCAATCAATAAGGTGCAAGTCGATGCTCACTGATAATATCACTAAGATTTTATGTAGCACAGTTAACTAATATTCAAACCAACTTATCATTCACCAATATTACATCTAACTCTCACCGTAGAAATATTCACCCCATTAAGAATACAGACCGTTGTGGTGAAATAGTAGCTAATTTTATATGATTATAATTAGTGAGTAGCTTCGAAAAAAATTTTGCTCCAGAACCCTCGATAGTCGTTTGAAGGGCGTCCGAAGTTCGGGAAGCCGGTTGTCAACACTAATACAGGCAACCAAAAAAATTTCTCCAAGAATAATCGATTTCAGGAGCCTCCAGAATGGTTTGTATGAGAAGAGAGGATTTGCCTCCGAACTTCTAGATCTCGAATGCCAACATCTACTACTACTTTACCCATAATAATGTCTATCTTAACCTCTCACCATTAACTACCTGCGTAAACCAATCGGGCACAAGCCAATGTAAATTCCCCAACTTGGATCCCCAAAAATCTCTGCTCAAGTTGGGGATATGCCTACCCTTGTTGTTTTGCCCGTTTCATTAAGTGCCTTTGCAGCAGCTTCGGTAGCCTCAGAGCTATGTAACCATTCGTCGGTGCCTTCTATAAGTTTTACTTCGGTTCTCTTTGTTAATGATGCGTCACCTTTCGATGAAATTTTCTTCTTACGTGATTTCTCACCATCTCTAAAAATATTCCATAATCAATTATCAACAATATTCACTATCAAAAATATTTCATTGAGTAAACTCGTCGATTAAAGTAGATGAATATCCATCACCCTATACACACTTATAACAATTTTCTCAGTTATCTCTTTGCTACCAAACAAATTCGACTCCTCATTTTCGCTCCGTTAAAATATATGCAAATCGAATGTCTAATAAAGTTGTCGAAAAGCGCATAGATCCATTTCCCCAATAATAACTGACATTCTCAATAATAGATATGCAATGGATGATCAAATAGATATTCAATCAATAAGTGATCAAAATGTGATTTACTCATGAACGATTAAGCTATGAAATGAAACAATAGCAGAGAAGGGTTTTCAAGAGACAAACATCAAATAAATACAACACCTCTGGGGCGACAATATTTCGGGTACTAAACATCGAGGTGAGGCTGTAATATCCAGAAATAAATAATATCAAAGAGAGATCCTAGCTGCAGCACCAGATTCCCAAAAACAAGAACCAGATGATATCCTGGTACTTAAACAATCCTAGATCACCAAACCAGTACTCATTGAAACAAACCGATGCATACTGTCATCACCCTATAGGACAACGTAGAAAAGAACAAACTTTTGTGTGCGTTCCTTGCTTGTTTTCGTCTTCTTTGTTTTGTTTGTGCGTTCGATGGGATGCCCATTGGTGGTTGTTGAGGCCGATAAACCGTTATAGACACGTAACGGCATTGCTGCACTATTGTAAACGAAGCCATCTTGTTCAGCACCATGACATACATCACGAAGCATCATACGTGGTTGAGCGTATGGTTGTGGGGCTTGAACTTGCTCTTCAGGCCTTAATGGCTCCTCCAAATCGATATCTAATGCTTTATAGACAGCATCCATACCATCCTGTAAATGATTTTAAACGTTTCAGCTATTACCTAATGAAACATATGCAAGATGAGGAAAAAAGCTATCAAAACACCTTATACATATTACAGCAACCATTGATAGTGCTGCCACTCTTGTGATACAACTAGACCTTTCAAAGCGTCATGGTTATTAGAAACAATGGGGTAAGAGCTGGAAGAGAGAGAGAGAGAGTGGAAGGAAAGACACCAAGAGAGAGAGAGGGAGAGGGAGAGAGAGAAAATAAAGAAAAAACAGAAAGTACGAAACAAAAGAAGAGAAAATTCCTAACTCTACATAACCAATACTTGATAAGACTAACAGTTTTCTCGGGGATACTTTCTTCGTCAGTCGATTTTGCATTCTCGGGCATCTCTCCATCAGCACGATTCACCTAAATAATGCGCAAATTCTTTATTTAGAAATAGCACCCTACTGATAAGAACCTCTCAAGTGAGTTCCTTATCAACAACTTTTATCACTTATCATTCCAAAATAACCTTTGCGAGGCAGCTTTTCATACCCTTATCACAATCTAGTCTGCCCAATAGAAATGCTCATAAAAGAAAACTATATCACATCAAAATCCAAACTTTCGCATCGAAATACAAACTTTCGCATCAAAATACAAAACTTTCGCATCAAAATACAAAACTTCGCATCAAAATACAAAAACAATTATCGTTCGCACCAAATGTTATCTCTAATAAACAATTACTTCATTGTAATATATTTCTTTACTATTTGCAATGCTGTGCTCAATTAAGCTTGAAAAGCAACAAAAAAGTTTGATATTTGCCAGTTGCTTAATAAGAATCTAACCATTAGTGTTTTGCTTCTCGAGACTGATAAAATCCCGCATATGATATAACCGAGATCGAGACAATTCTACCCGTGCATTGTCTCTCCCACCTCCCCCTCCCCCCACCCTCCAACCAATTCCGTCAGGCTACTGTTAAAAAATTATAGCAGTTCTTCATAATCCCTAAATGCAATCGAGCCACACCCATCCATGTCACTCTATCAAAAATATCGATCCATGACGTCATTCTCCCAATCAATTTTCATCACTGCTATATACGAAAAAAATATTATAAAGAGATATGTTTGCGTTTAAAGAGTAAAAAAATGGACATAATAAGCTAGTGCATTCACCTTGGTGAATGTTTCGGGCAAAAGGGGGAGGAGGTGGAGGGGTTGAGGCGAAGGGTGGGGGGAGGGGGGAGGGGGGGAAAAGAGCAGAGGTGAGGTTATCAGATGGGGTGATATCAAACCTGATGAACAATCGGGATATCGTCATCTTCACTTGAACTAAGCATTGCCCTTGCACCTCTTCGTTTTTTATTCTTTTTCTTTTTCTCTTTCTTCGCCGTCTTCCATGTTAACGTTGACTGCTGTTGCTGCATATATCGATCCAGACCAACAACACCTATAAATTGCAAAGTGGAGTCCAAAAAATAAAAAATAAAGAAACGAATAGTGGTGCAACTGTGTAGGCTTCGAGGTTGGCAGCAAGCATTTGACAGCCGATAAAAGAATTCACGTTCGAATCGAACCGGGTAGGAGTGACTTTGACGTATGGCATCAATCATAGCCAAAATATGCAACCACGTTATGCTCTACCTTTAGGTAACCATCATAAATGTTATGTTGTTGTAATGCAAACATAATGTAAACCTATATTAATAGCAGATAAAAACAACGAAAACACAGATTACGGATACAGCAACAACGATTTATGTGTTGTGAATGAAGAGGAAACATAAGGCCCTCTACTGCACAAAAGAAATGTGCTTATCTTTCGACAAAGTAATAATAGTAACACGTCTCTTATTATGAAAATATTTGCCAGAAAGGAGCACTAAGGAAAGATATGTAAAGGGGAGAGGGAGAAGGGGGCAATCGTACGTCAATTGAGATTCGATATCTGACTCTCCTCCGGACAGGAAACGTCTTCCATAAGCTACAATTGGAAGTGGTTATCTCTCTCCCTCCGATCTAAGAATGTTCTTATAAGGATCGAAGTATCGCCGTAAACCTCAAGCTCACTTTTGATTACTGGGAAAGCAATGAGGGCTACTACATTATTCGAAGCATAAATGTTGCTAAAATTGAAGAGAGGAGAGATGCAGATCCTGCCCACAAGGAAATCTCAATAGTTCGAAGAAAAGGGAGAACGCATACAGACCAAGAAAAACGACTAAAACACGTGATACGATCAATCATCAGTCGATTAGTATCCGTTCCATCAGCCGCAAGAGGCATCTCTTCTTCTCAAAAAATTTATGCACCTATGTCTTTAATCCAAGAGAAATCGAACTGAATCCAGCCAAACATCAACGAGGATTTAGAAAAAAAAAACCCAAATATTTTAACATCTAAAGGCATTGGTTCAGTAAATCCGTGCTTCACTATAAGAAGTGAAGTTAATTGTTGAAACAATAAACGTGGAGTACTTATACAACCATACCCTCCTCCCCCACCACAACGATAAAAGATAATGGAAACAAAAGGGAACATCCACAACTGAAATAGCATTGAAGTACAACGATGAGCATACCTGGAATTTCTAGAGGACTTTGCAAGTCGATAGGTGTTGCCTCACCTCTCTCCACAGAACTTCGTCCCATAAACTTACTTGGTCGTTTTGGTGGCACCGATTTTGTATCACCTTTCATATAATATGGATTATTTTCAATTTCATGTTGTCTCCGTTCTCGACGCTGAAAAACACAAAAAATAACTTCCTTCAATTTTTTCTAGACATTCTCAAAAGAGACTACTGTGTTATCAGCAACTAAAGCCACTCCTTCGAGAGGATGTAGTTGACCTGAGGTGTCGTTATACCACCAGCAGAGACGACAGAGCAAGTTGATTTTTTTTCAAGCGGAAAAACAATGCAGTCTTCTCTAAAAAAAATTAACTACAAACTTTAAAACTAATACCAAATATAAAAATTCAACAATAAAGTATTTTTGCTATCACAAAAAAAAATCCACATTTACCAAACGTATCTCCTCTTCGGTTGGCTCTCTAGAAGCTTGGCTACTTTTTTTTGCCACCGTTTCCTCCTCACTGCTGTATCTCAAACGAGCACCGAATGTGGCAAACTCAGGGCGTAGCGCTTTCTTGCCAAATCGATAACCCTCATCTTCCGATGATACATCCTCTCCGTCCTCTTCGGGTTCTGGCTCATGGATCCACGCATCCAAATCGAGTCTGAAATTCATGATTTTTTTAAGGAATAGAAACACCCAAACGAATTTATTTTCATAAAAATAAAATAAGAGCTGTTTTGCTATTGATACGTTCTTTATCGGCCTTCGAAATAAAAAAAAAAAACAGCTTATGAGAATACGAAAATATAAATAAATATATATATATGCTCCCCCATTTTATCGATGCCCACTACACAAATGCCAAAGAAACAAACAACGCAAATACTTTTAAATA
Organism: Baylisascaris ailuri; assembly: GCA_022845575.1. Classification (NCBI taxonomy): domain Eukaryota; kingdom Metazoa; phylum Nematoda; class Chromadorea; order Rhabditida; family Ascarididae; genus Baylisascaris; species Baylisascaris ailuri. The sequence goes on from JAAVTS010001259.1 coordinate 28,853, forward strand.
GACTCATACATGAATATGGCACGTGTATAAATCACAAGCATTCAGAAAAAAAAAATTGCCGCATACATATAAAGCTTGAATTAAAGGTATGCTTCATGTAGTAAATCATATCTACCTATCATAGCCATCTATCACAACTTGAAGATGTGCTATCCGCAACAAACGAATTCACCTAAATAGGAAATGCATTCAGCAAACAACGTTTGTGGATAAACGTACCCTTCCGGAACCGGTACCTTCCTTTGCGCTTTCGGAGCAACCGGATTTAATTCACCTTCAAACAACTTGGAAAAGTCGTCGGCTACCTTCTCTCGATTCGCATGAAAACGTTCCATAACACGAACTATCGCCATTAGAGTACATGCCTGTAAGTGATTTCAATCCATAATATTGGCAATCGATAAGATAGGATGAGGAGGTGATAGAAGGATGGAATAAGGTCCTTTTCAACGGAATCAACATAATCCTCTCTAAAATAAAACGAATTTTTCTAAATGAAAGAGTTTAAAAAAAAAAACAATTTTGCACAATGATGATGCACTTCATAAACAATGTAATCAAAAAGTTACCTACTTCTACAGTAATATTAATATTCAAATTTCCACCGTACTTGTTAAGAAATTAATTAGCATATAGAAGTGCTTTAATGAACACAAATAAAAACTTTAATTACAAAATTCATATCCATATATATCTTAATAACGAATGGAATTCGAAATATTTCCTATTCGTATTGAATTTATTCGATTTTATTTCATCTTTAATTATAAGAACGCTGTTTTTTTTTTCTTTTCAAAATCTAAAAACTTCGAAATATCCTATCCAGATTAATCAAATCGTTGCCATTCTAAGATATGCACAGCAAAATAATTCACATACTCGTTCTTGAGCTTCTAGATGATCGGCTAATTCGAATTGCGGTAATTTTGACAGCATCAGATTATCAAGCGATTCCACCGTATCCCAATCTTCTTCGGCTTCCGCTTTTTGCAGCAGTAAAGCATAAAGCTTTGCAATATTTTGCACGTAAACACTAAGAATATGGCCCGGCATCACTGCCGTCTTCGTCTTCAACATTGCCTCCAGAACACCTTGTACACTACATACATGCCTGCAAATTATTGAATCTGTTCAGTGAGGTAGCGATTCCGGATACTTTTATTAATTCCGTTTAACGAGATAGCGATTCCGGACACCTTTATTAATTCCGTTTAGCGAGGTAGCGCTTCCGGTCACTTAGCTGCATAAAACAGTAGTAAAGGAAAGAGTAAGAATAATCACATTACTCAGAAATTAGTGTTTGGTTTATCAATAGCGATTTACTGCACTTCCAACTACAATAAAAATAACATTAATCTCAGATCCTTATCATTAAAAGAATTCTGTGTCAAAATTTTTCTTTATTCATCCCCCCTCCTCTCCCCCCCCCCCCTTCCCTTAAAAAAAATCTAACAGCGCCATCCCCAAATTCAATCCACATTCCGGATAGTCAAAAATATGCAAATTATTATCGCATAACACCGGAAATTTCTGGTAAACTGAAACCAAATTACTTCAAAATTTCCCCTTTTTTTTCTCAAGTTTCTAAAGAAGAGTTCTACTTTCATGAGTGTATACCACTCTAATTTGAAGCACTTACTCGGCATATTCACCACATATCCATGCAGCAGCGAGTAGAACCTCACAAATATTGCTACGATGTTGTGCACTACCTGCCAATAATAAATTCGCATTCTCAACTAGAAGAGCCATTTGTGAAACGGAAAAATGGCGTATTGATTGTACACGAACAGTTACATCTTGCATCTAAAATTTACATATTATAATCCGATCTGCATCTGAAATTTACATATTATAATCCGATCTGCATCTGAAATTTACATATTATAATCCGATCTGCATCTGAAATTTACATATTATAATCCGATCTGCATCTGAAATTTACATATTATAATCCGATCTGCATCTGAAATTTACATATTATAATCCGATCTGCATCTGAAATTTACATATTATAATCCGATCTGCATCTGAAATTTACATATTATAATCCGATCTGCATCTGAAATTTACATATTATAATCCGATCATATCCACTAATGAATAGTTAAATCTCGATTAGATATTTCCTCTAAGTTGTAGGAATTGATAGATAGCACTCGGAGTCGTTTCCTCTTCCCCATTCCCCATCTCCCATAATGATAAAGCCTAGCTATTTGTGCTCAACAATTCATCAGCTCAGTATCCTTGAAAATTAGAATTCCCACTCGAATTACAACTGTAATTTTTTATGTTCCCTTATCATCCCCTTTTCTCGTCAGAGCCATTGAATCAACACTGTTGTGTATCAAAGAGAAATACAACCGATCGTTGCTCACCTATGAATAACGAATAAAAATGAGGATCACCTGTTCGGCGATCATCGCACCATGCTTAGTTCCTTCAACTTTGGTGAGCTCGACCAACACCGATATGTACCTAAAAAAGACCTAATTACCTTTCAAAGAAGGCAGATTCCTATCTGGTAGGGTAATAGAGATCGCAGAGTTTAGGAAATTCGGGTATAACACCTTTCACAGTAACAGTATGCAGATGTGTGATTTAAAAATTCTTGTCACAGCTACTCAGTGACGGCAGTACGTTGTGCCACTCCCCCACATAATTCAACGGAGTCGATTGCTTAGCACCTGCGTATTACTGTTTTATAAGCAAGTGACCGAAACAGATTTAACCGGAAGGATTGACTTTTTTGAATCACTTTTTACAAAAGACAACTCCTACATCATTTTTGAAATTCTCATTGAAATTTCTACGATGAAATTAAAGAAAAAGGCATTCCGGATCGGTATCGAATTCGATAGCTCCAAACAGGAATAAAATTCAGCAAGCTAATATTTAAGAGCACAACAACATTCGGCGGAAATGTCCTACCTCTCTATCTTAGAAATTTCACTCAATTCAGCTCATTAGATTTTCAGCAAAAAAATATGCAGACAGATAGACAAACAAACAAACAGACAACTAAATAAACTTATGCAACGTTCTCCATCAAGAAACAAGGATAGCAATTACCATTCAAAATTAGTGATGTACTGATAGTTATTATACGAGCAAATAGAGATGATCCTCGAGAGTAATTCATCCCTATAGAAAGACCCTTCAGCCGCATCGACATGTTCCATTAGTTTACGTATGATTTCCATTATATTTCGTTTGGAAACCATTCCATATAAGAGATCGAGTGCTCTGCAATCGTTGCCTCCTCTTAAACGATCACCTCACATCTATTTCCGACCCGATTATTCCCCAAATTAGTGCCACCTCATAGAGCACAAATTGATTTTATAAGCACAAAAAGCACTTAGCCATCATGCTCGAGAATCAATTTTTTAAGCAATGTGGCCATCACCTCGGCGATTATCAACGAATCCACCTTGAGTAATTATATCACTGCACCTTAAATAAGTTTTTAGACAAATATTTCATCTGATCGACACCACATTCACCTTATAAGCATCCTAATTACATCGTCTGTTAAAGCCAACTTCTTAAGATTGCTTCAGACTTCGACAATGACCGATCCATTCGTATCGGAAAGCCGAAAAACAGAAATATCTGTGATTATCCATCTATAGATAACATTTTCATCGGCCATCAAACAAGACTAATTCTATAATTGTTTAACACACCTCCCCGCCCCCCCCCCCTCCCCCAATCAATTCAGAAAATCTTTTTCGAAATTAACCAAATCTATCATATTTTATAAAATGCAGAACTAAGAACTAACCTCCTAAGATAACCAAATAAAATTAAATCAAATAATTACTAAATACTCTTCAGTTTACAGCATTCGACACCCTCAGATGAGGTAACTTAATATCTATTACCAATTAGTAAGAAAATAAATCGATGATAAACACATTTAATGAGAACCTTTTTCAAAGCCCCAAAATTCTGACCTCATAACGCTTCAAATTCAAAACTGTTTAGCCATAAAGCTACCCTTTAATCCTTCAAGTTAAACCTCCACTGATGATAAAATGAGATCTCCTGGAAGTGGATGGGAGCGGAATGGGGAGAGGAGGAGGGGAGGGGGAGGGGAGGAGAGGAGGGGGGAATACTAGAATCTCTATCCTAAATCTTCACGAATATTAGTTTGCTATAAATTTGCATCAATAAAACTAAATTCGAAAGCTACCTTAAACGAATACTTTCATCCTTATCATCGAGGCATCTCAATACGATATCTTTATGTGCTTGAACGGCTTTTGGATGTGTTTGTAAGATTCGTCCCATTGCCAATAATCCAAGATATTTCAAATTTTGATCCGAATCTTCGATGAGAACACCTAATTTTTGCACACATAACTGAAAATATTCCATTTATAACATTCAAAAATTTGTTTATTTCTTAATTTAAAAAAAAAAATAATTTTTTTATTCAACGAAAATAAATAATAAACTTTAAACGTTATCAGCTAAAAGAACAATATCGGAATCATCTAACGAAACTCATAGAACTCTTCCACTTGGCGATCCGATATAAGAATGAATGACGGCTATATGCGATAAGACCAACTGAAGCCTAACGACCGTTTGGGATATAAACAATAAAAGAACAAAAAAACAAAAACAAAAAAAACGACTAAATCACCTTTATCTATAACTTTTAGTGCAGCAAACCTCTCCACCTACGAAATAAAACCTCACCTAATCATCTATGCATCCATTCAGTACTCAAAGGAGCCTGCATGAAACACTCCATTCCTACCTTCCGTAACACTCACCTTTCAATTGAAGAGTTTCTCAATCCTGAAGTGCCCGATATAGCATTCTTGCAGAAATCTTTTTCTGCTAGTTTCTTGTTATCAGTCATTGCCCTCTTTATCGTGTTAAAGACGAGCAGATTTTATTATCAATTCTTATCCTTTTCATCGTATTGGAAACGGGGAAAATAAGAACCGAATAAAGAACTTCGGAGAGGAAAGGATGGAAGAAGGTAGAAGAAAGGATGGAAGAAGGTAGAGCAGGGGATGGAAGGAGGTGGGGGAAGGGATGGAAAGAGGTGGGGGAAGGGATGGAAGGTAGAGGAAGGGATGGAAGAAGGTGCAGCAAAGGATCGAAGAAGGCAGAGCAAAGGATGGAAGGAGGTAGAGGAAGGGATGGAAGAAGGCACAGCAAGGGATGGAAGAAGATAGAGGAGGGAATAGGGGAAGGGATGGAAGGTAAAAACAATCACTATACTGCAAACTTCATTTCAATCTGCAGCCAGTTTGCAACAAAGAAATACTGCTCAAATTTGCCTAAAACTTCACAAACAAATATCATCGCAAAAGCATATAAAAATATTCTGTTAGCCAGGTACAATTCTTCCCTTGAAATTCCACTAGAAAAATCCTCAAATTCAGTCAACTGCCATCGAGAAAACATATTTCCCATATATTTGAAAATTTATCTTCTTTTTTTATCATATCTAACTATTACATTATATTATAAAAGTTCCAGAAAATAAATATCTTCTCCCAAACAAAAATTGCTACAAAATTCGGCAAAAAATTTATAACCACCAGGGGTTCTATTCGAAGTGATACGTTAGACAGTACATGACAAATGAATATGCTCACCTGGATGCTGGCCGTATGATCACCTGGAGCACCCGATGAAACACTTATTAGCACTGAAAGTATTGCACTAAAGAGAGGTAAAACACTATAAGAGCGGGCAATAAATCAAAAAACGGACGTTTGGTGACTCAATTTTTTAATAAAACTTTTTTTGATATATAAAACTTTTTTAATAAAAACATAAACATCAATAACGGTATAACATCCTAACGAGTTTTTTTTTTATAATCGAAAACAGTGTTGTACGAAAACAACTATAAGGTCGTCAACTAAAGACAACGAATATGAGCCGCCGCTATAAGAATAAAAAAACTTTTTCCAAACTTGAGTTCTTGGAAAAAAACAAAAAAAAACAGAAAAAAAACAAAGCAATGATAAATGCACATACATAAAAACAGCACTGTAGAACGCAACGAAAAGCAACGAATAGCATTAAAAACCAAATGACCATTAAATGACCACTTCTTTGCTACTGTATAAATGACCACTTCTCAACAAATCCACCTCAACTAATCAACAAACAACTGGAACGTTTAAACTCGGTTAATTGTACATACTAAGTGAAAAACAAAACTAAAATAATATATAACGTTACCTGCGATGACCGTATTTATACACTCGTAGAGCAATGACATCGCTGATGTGCTGCAAACAACACAACGTTTATCCTCTCCCATCAAACCACCAACACCTCATCATCAACGCTTATCTCGAAATTAATTAAGCAAAAAACACCAGTTTAATATAAAATGCTACGCTATCAATCTTGCATTGACCACTGACCAATCCTACACTGACCACTGACCAATCCCGCACCGAATTATCACATGACCTATTATATAAACGATATCTTAAAAAAAAAGACATTTGTACAATTAGTTTAATGCTTTAAAAATCTTTGAATAAGCCAATAGCAAAACAAGTGAAGTGATACCTGTTGATGAGATTCGTTAATGGCTCTAGTAGTTTTTTACCAAGTCGAGGCTCTAAAGGCACCAGAGCACCGAACTGAAAGCTCATATATTTAACTTGCTTGCTCATCTCAACCTCATCCTCCCTTATTATTTATTCTACCATCACTAGATTCATAAATTCATAAATTATGAAACTTTGAAAATTTCAGCTACCACTCATAACTTCATAGTGACAGCCTTTTCTTTCAGAGGAGAGATACGGGATTACAATTGCTTGGTGCTAAATAATTAGATTATTTCCAAAAAAACTTATCAATTATTTAGTAATAAGCAAAAATTTTTTATTCTGTTTCTAAAAAAAACTTGAAAAAATTCAAAGGAAAAAAAATTATAAAAAGAAATTTCCTTTGCCTCTCCTACCTCTCTACCCATCGACCAACACACATCAAAAAAAAAATTTTTTTTTGAAAAGCGCTCTATTCAATTGCAATACTAAACATATTGCCAAAATGGCAAAGTTCACAAATATATGGCATAGCCAAAGTAAAATGGCCAAATATAATTGGCCAAAACCGCATCGTTCCAGAAATTCCAAAAGACAATGAAATGATTACAGAGATTATCACCAAGACATATCGACTACGATCAGTCATCCCTCTTCAAAACTAAAATAGACCAAAAAAGATGAACAATATTAGATGAAAAGAAAAAAAATTGGAAAAAAAAAATACTAACCAATTTGNGATAATTTTTATTAGCATCCAATTGTTCGAAGAGGTTGTCATTAATTTGAAGAAAACAGGTGCCAATGTTAGATAATTTTTTGGATTTTTTCGTGCCAATTCACAAATCACATTCACCGCTGCACTTTGTACTCCTAAATTTTATCATTTATAATATTTTTAAAATCATTTCAGTTTATTTCCAGCATTCACCGAAGAATAAGATCACCTTATTCATTCTCTCTTTTCGAGATCACAAATCAATTCGCATTTGAGACGTACAAACTCATGAAACGAAAACTTAAACTTTGCGTAGTGTTGAGTTCAAAAAACCTTGCAGATAGGGAGTGATGGTACCATTGATTTAATTTACTTGGGAAGAGTGATTTAATTTATTTTGGGAGCAATGATTTAATGGTTTAATTCAATGGTACCACTGATTTAATTTGTTTGGGGATACAAAATTAAATTAAATAAAACGTTGGCATGGAATATCTTTACGTTAAAACGCTTGTAACTTGCAAACAGCTATGTTTCAAATATATTAAAATATGCATGAAACTTTTTAAAAAACATCAAAAGAGCTGACAGCATACATATCATATTCATCATAGAGTTGTCAACTTGGTGACTTCTGATACGTTATAAGCTTAAAGTTTAAACTCCTCTCTTATAGGACCACAATTTTGAGCAAAATACTAAGAAAATGACTACCATTCAAAATGATGGAGAGTGGGCACATATCCCCCTCTCCAATATTCCGCAACACCCTCTCCTCAGTATTCACAAACACCCCCCCC
>JAAVTS010001260.1:13867-28212 GCA_022845575.1 Baylisascaris ailuri
CGGAGGAAGGGGGAGAGGCTTTTGCTTAGAAATGAGTTGGTAGATTTTTAGTCATTCTAGCGAAAGTCACGAATACTTAGACTACAGGGTCACTCATTAATCTTCTTGAACGGATTCGGTCAACTCGTATGTTTATACCTTGCTAAGCGATCTTCAACTCTTAGCGTAGGCGTAACATGGGTATACTCGTCATGAATATAGCAGATAAACCGATACTTTCAAATATTCGCAAATTTTTTTCTTTCGTAAAAAGAGAGCATCAACAAAAAAAACGTTCAGCTGGAAAAGGTGAAGTTGCAAATTTCGGATAATTCTTGATTATTAATGAGTGCGTAATTCCGTTGTGTTGAATTTAATATTGTTCATGTTTCGATGCGTAATTCTCCTTAACCAGAAAACCGTTCAGCTCAGATATTTGTGCTATTTTTCCCGATCCGTCAGATAATTATTGTCATAACCCATTCTAAACAATTTTGTTGGTTTTTGAATCGCGACATTTCAGCTTTTTTGCAGCAAAAAAACTTTGCACAAAACATTTTGAAGTTTGGAATTGCCTTTTGTTTGTTTAAAGTTTCAAGGGCTACATGCTTTTCATTCACGAAGGAATTGGTGAAGAGTATAATAGTTTTAAGGAATCATATTCAGAAGGTCACCATTAGACACCGCAATGAATTTCTCAACGTGGAAGAGCCAACTTATCCGGTTGTTCCAAACCTCGGCGGAGAACTTTGAGATATAGATGTTACGAGGGATCATATACAGTTATCCTGTTGCAAATTTCATGAGTACACTATTGTATTCAACAAACCATTTTTACTGAAATGATATTCTTTTTCTCAGTCGCAAAATAACGTCTTAATTTTCTCATGTCTTAGCAGGAAGATTCTTGTATTGAAGATGAGCTTCACTATTTGGAGATATCGGCACATGGTGTTTCATTTATAAAAACCGTAAAAATAAAAGTGAGCATGACCTAAAGTTAAAGAATTCTTGGACGCACCTTCTTCGGCCAAATGCCTCCCATTTCGCCTGAAGTAAATCTTCGAGGAGTCCATCAAGCAAATCCAGGTGTTTAGTTGTCTCCTTTAAAGAAAACCTCCTGGTACATAGATTTGTAGGTACAATAAATCTGATACTCAGTTTGTTGTAGTGGCATTTTATTAAGAGTCCTCAAGCAGATGTTGCACAACTCTTGAGTTTCAAATTAAAATTGAATACTCCATAGTGTACTTACTTTCCTACTCAGTCGTTTGATTGCGCAGATGCTTAACACTGATTTCTTTTTGGGTCGCCTCCTCTCATATGCAGCCGAATTTGGCATGGATCTTTGAGCAAACATGCAGGTGTGCATAGCACATTCAGAAACTGGCCGAAATGGATGAAAATCAATTGAGAGGGCTTTGTAGATGTGGATTGTGGCAACCAATTTCATCAGCTTGGTGTCACGGCTGACGATATGAAGCGACCGAATAAGTCACCAGATAGGCCTATGCAAAGCAGACCCAATCACCTTATGAACGAATCACATCACTCCTTCTCCCACATGGAATTTCCACGAAATTATAGGGAGGATGTTTCAGGTTTATAAATTTTCTGCAGCCCTCTTCTTAAAAAGAAATTCACCGTACTTTCAATTTATATCCGCTCTGCTTCTTCAGAATTGACTTTGTTAACACGTCCTCGGCGGCACATCTCTCATCTCTACTTCCGTCTCGTTACTGCCTTCTGCCTCTCTCTGCCCATCTTATACGCGCTCACAATAGCAGAGTAGTGGGGATGCATAAGTCATATAATAAATATGTACTCACTCCATAGACAATGAGTGAAAGGGCGCTGTCCTCGTTCAAGTGGCCTGTCTCCTGATTAATGGTGTCAATTTTTGCAAGCGGATAGGCGTGACTGCTCGCATCTCCGTACATCCACACGACGTCCGACTCCAACTTCAGAATCTGCTCAAACATCTAAAATAATTCCTTCTCGTTAATTACTTGGAAGAATAAAGGAAGAATTATGACTCAAACTTGACGGACTCAAAATGACAATCGTTTCCACAAAGTTGTCGAAAAGTACGATACTCGAGTTCTGCTTACCTCCTTCTTAGCAAGATGTGCAGCCAGAGTGAGAGGAGTTAAGTTTTGGTTATTCATCACTTGCAGCTTTGCACCGGTATTGTAAGCGAGTTTCAGCATTTCCTGCAACAAATAAATAAAGAGATGCACTGACTGGCGATGCTCCTTTATTGGAAATTAGCGGAGCTGGAATTTAAAATGCTACAATTGGTGACACAATTCAAGCAAAATGGCACAGATTATTCTTCCTCTTTTTGCCCTGCCTCATTCAATCTTTCGAGCTATTTTTTAATCTCTCAGAATCATAGCAATCATCAGCTCGATCAAGACTGAAACCTTTCTGAGGAGTCAACAACTAATTTGGTACAAACTAGCTCCGAAGTTGCCTATTGTAATACAAACGATCTTGCAGAAATACCTTTATCTTATCTGATTGTTCATTGCACTCTGTCTATGCCTCCAGTAGTTGCAGATTCGCTTGTTAACAACGAATCATTGTTGTGAAGTTGTTTGTGTACTCATCACTAGTCGCAATGCCACTCAAGAAAGAATACAAACAATGAATCTAGCTCAAGCATTCAGATGTATAATGCATACTTACAGGTTTTTCGTGGATCACCGTCAAATGAAGAACCGTATTGCCGTTAGTATCCTTTTGGTTTGGATCGGCACGTTTCGATCGCAGAAGTCGATAGCAATCAAGTTGGTTGGTGCATGCCGCAAATGATAGTGGGTATTCACCAAAGTACATTCGTCTGTATGAGAATTTATTGTTTGCATTCATATAACAATCCAATGATAAAACTATTATTGGCAGCCAAATTTTTTTGTTAATCATCAAAATAGCACACCTCAAGATAAGTGAAGATAGTTCATAGATAGACACAAATGCCGATAAATTGAGCTTTGATTATCACAGACAAAAGTTCCGCCTAATATAGAGAGACGGGAATGAGAATTAATGCGCATGTGACACGCCAAACATTCCAAACAGCCTACTGGTAAATGAATCACATCTAATTAGCAAAAATGAGTCATTATAGTTCCGTCTATTATGAACTGCGTAAGGCGCGAAAAATGATTTAGCGGCAAGAGCATGATTGAATAATTCGTTCAAACGTCTTGTAAAATGGATGAACTCGAACTTGCACTCTTTATTGCTCCAACTTTGCATTTGAGTTTAAGATATTGAAGCGAGTACATGTGATTCCGTATTTTCTCCAAGGAAACTGTAAATGTGGAATATCACTGTCGAGGTTCATAGGTTAGGGAATAAAATCTGACAACTTTGGTCACAGTTTTTAAATGTGTCAAATTCATAGAAAGAGTACGAACGTGACTATTAATGTTTGTAGTATTTGCAAACTCGATTTTTTAGTATTTTCCACAAAAACTTTTTAGGTACAGATGAAATGAGCATGCTTCTCGTAGAAATTTTTGTCTACTTCAGTACTTCTACCTCGTAGCGTCTCACTTTTATTTGATAAATCCAAAATAAGCGATCATGGATAAAATCTGCACTTTATTGGTAGTCCACGTTTAACAATAAACGTTGCTAATGAATTTGATGTTGTACTTTTCAGGTGACTTCAAAAAGGTTTATAAACTTGTTGCAGCTTCGAAAGCAATATTTCTGGTGCTGCAATAATACTGTGACCTAGAATGATACGATGCGGTGGACACAATGAATGAGATTTTTTGAGCATGACATAGGAAACTTCGTCTTTTGGTTAGTTACAAGTAGTCAGAATCCTGTTTTTTCCCTGCGAGGTGCTCTTTAGATTCTGTCCCTGAAGATATGTGAGGAGAGAAGCAGTTATTGCTCTACGCATTCCTCGAACTACAAGTTTTCCTTGTCTCTAGATAAGAAATTCCTCCTCAGGGGGTTTGCTGCACTCACTACTTAGTAGCTCAAAGAACAGAATTAGTTGCGAATGCCCTTCTGTCATTTGGTAGTAACTGCATCGATATAATGTTTGAGTATATGGACCAGGACTTAAACGAATTAAAATTCGCTGTGTTCTTTAGTAGTTTCAAGATTATTTACGTTCCTCGATTATAGAACAACTCAAAATAAGAGAGCTTAGTGGAAGACGCACCCATCATAGCTTGTCTTCTGACTAAGTTCGACGTATTCATGCTCAAGTGAGTCAGTTCTGCTGCTCTTTTGGTCATCTGGGCAGAATGAGGCGCCATAGCATCGTTGATTGATATCGGCACCATGTTGCAGCAAAAAGTTCACCATGGCCGGATCCTCGTTAACGATTGCTTGATGTAATGGTGAGAGTCCTGTTAGCACCAGTTTTATGAGAGAAATGATCGTGCCAATATAAATAATGCAAAACTTAGCGATAAATCTCTGTTCAACTCAGATTTTTGAGTGTTCTCTTTTTGTTCTTGTGTCATCCATGAAGGATGTATGTCTGCTGCAAATAGACATGTATGAAGGAATGATGAGCAAATAGGCAAGGTCAGGCGTCACATCAGAGTTCATGCAGATTTTCTCTGAAAATCGTAATTTTCCCTAAAAATTTCTGTGAGGATTGTAATTTTCCCTTTAATTATCCGAACATGTGAATATGGGTACTTTTGCAGTTATTCTAATTGAAGCGTTTACGTTGAAGACAATTCTGCATATAAAATATGGTATTTCTTGCGAAATATCTGTGAGCAATTCTTATAGACGAAGGGTACTAACCATAATAGTCTTCGCTGATGAAAATGTCGTTAATCATCTTCGGATACGTAAGCATCAGCTTGATAGCGAGTTGATTGTGTACAGCAGTGCCTTGCAACAGACATATCCCAACAAGATTCTCGCCCATTGTTCCGCGTTCATCCAATTTCCATGCCACCTCACGGTACTTTGAGTCTCCTTTGCCACCTTTACCACCACCATCCAACAACTTCAGTGCTGAAAGCGTCAAATGCAGCACACCGTTGGGGAAGGAGAGTGAACTGACTTGAGCGTGTAAGGAACATGAGGCGATACGTCGACTGTAAAACCTCTCGCTTTGGTAGTGTCCACGGACTGGGATGATTTCGCGAGGAATGCCAGAAAAATTGGAATCATTTTAGACGATTGTAACGAAAATTTTACGGGAGGAAATACCACAGGCTTAAATGTAGACGATTGTCTTAAATGTTCGTTGAATGCGACGCATTCAACAAGGGCTATGGTTTCCGTTATATGTTCCAGCCGACAATCACTTTTTGAAATGGAACCACTTCAACAACACATGAGAAACTGTTCACTGCAAATATCAACATTTATGCGTGCAAGGTAAAGTGGCCATTCCGGAAAACCTATATCTGAAGTGAATCTTCCACATAATTATCATGAAGGATTACCTTTCTTGAGGTCGCCTTGATTTTGTCCTTCCTGATTGAAGTCGTCCAGAATATTTGGACCGCTTTTTCCTTTGCCTTTCTTGCGTTTCAGCGCGCTCAACATAGCGTTACGCTCTTTGTTGCGTATCTTGACCAACTCAGCCACCGATACCATTTTACCTTTTCCCGAATTGTACATAAATTCCTTCACCTGAACACTCTTTTTTTTATTACGCTGTTTCAGTTCTTTTCCGGAAGGTTCTACGTTTAGGTCGATGAATCAGCAAACGTTGTACCGTAATGCGGAATAGAGTTTTGCAATAGCTGAGGATTCTCATGTAATAGCATTCATAAATGAATTATTGGTATATTGTATATTCATTGATTGCTGAGTGTTCAGTGGTGCCGAACTTGATTTCAAGATTGGCAATCATCCGGCATAAAGAACGATCTAAATAGAAAGCACAACTTTGGACGAGTTCTAATCGAGCGATTTTTTCTTTTCGGTGTTGCGAATGCAGAATCCCTTGAATTTTCCCTTCAGGTTCACTTATCTTCACTGTGCTCTTAAACGATCACTATGTAACCTCAGCAAGCTATTTTATTTTGAAACATACGCGTGTATCTATATCAAATGAAATCTGTCTCAAATGCTGCATAAAACGATGCGCCTAAGTCCGATTTACTATGAAGTAAATTTATAGGAAAGCTGCCTGAACGAGAGTGAAGGAAAACTTCATCGTGTATTTGAGCATTATGTTTCGCTTATTCAGTTAAAATTATCATCTGAAGATTTTTTTGTGATCTCTTTGTTCGTATCTCCGTCTGAAGTGTCATTGAGTTCAGTATGAAAGAAATTAGCGAGTGCGTACTCAAGTTGATCTTGGAAAGGCACTTTTTTTTGCGGAATAACCAAAAATTCACATGCTGCCGACTTTTGTAAGCAAGAACACAAATCAGCCTCTTAGCAAATTCGACAATGTCACGAAGAGTGCTTCAGTTTTGGAACGTTGGTAGGAATCTTGCAACCTCGTGACATCTGCTATCTCAGTGACTCCAAAAATTCGACTCTTAAGATTTGTTAGGAAAAGACTTCCGTCGCGTGATCAAGCACATCCCCACCTTTGAAATACCACGCTAAATGAAACATCCGAGCGGCGTCTTCAGACGTAAGAAGCTAGTTTGCAAGATGTGCCTCTGCCAAATTGTCATAACCGTCGGACTCGCTCACAAATCTGCCCTAATGTTACGATATTGCGGTATTTGAACAAAAGAGTTTCATCACCTCATTCACGAAGAGTCATTCTCATTCACAAAATGTCATTCACAAAAAGCCTTTTGTAGGTTCCTTAGTGACCTGGTAATGTTTCGCATGCGCATTCGACGAATGAACTCTTCTCACTTCCATTAGCATCTCACTTACATTAAACAGATGATCGCCAGCGATAAAACATTCTGGCGGTGTTCCTACCGTCTATGCACTGTTCCACATGTTCTGTTCTTATTTGTAAATGCTCGTTGTTAAATACTCTCAGGGTTTTTGCATCCTATTCTAGTGAATGAAAACTTCATTCGCTTCGTCTTGCCGAATATGCTTGTCAAGCGCTAAGTTTTAAAAGGCTGAAGGGTTCGAAATTGCTAACACATAGTCGGGCGATCAATGGCCCTGTGCTTTTGTAACTTGCTGGCGCCATAGTGGCATCGTACATTTCGTGTGCCTATATATCCGTCTGCTTGTTCTGCAGTTTCACCTTGCAAACCAGGAAAATGGAGTCGCAGAACTCGGTGGGCATATTGTAAACCATATTGTGATCTCCTGTGCCATAGGCGTTACTGGTCTATCGACTGCGGAGGGAGTTATAAAATCTAAAAGTGAATAAAAAATTTCGGCGCATTTCTATATGCTAGGTTGCTGTTTCATCCCAACTGATTATCAAAAACAGATTTCTGTTGAAGGTTTGCCCGGTCGACCAAACTAGCTGAAACGCGAACGCGTTATTTTGCATATCGGGTTCTTCTTGGTGAAATCTGTTATTTTCGTGGTCACAAAGGAAAGTGTGTATGATGCCACCTTTTTTGACATGCTTTTCCACTTGTTCGTTAATTCACACCTTTAGGCTTCATAAAAATGTGTTGTACTTTTGTATTGCTTGATAGGCTTCGGTTATGCCTGAAAGCAAACAGAGATCTACTGTTCACTTCCATTGCTTTGCTCTTCTTTATGCTCTAATCCTTACAATTCCGCTCATCTGTCTGCGTCTGTCTGCAGTATTTTTGGCAGCAGCTACCATGAAACCTGGAAATATGGAATATTGTTAACATACGCTAGTTTAGTGGAAAGTCGCTCATGCCTTTAGCTACGATCTACCTGCTGACCAACCGGTAAACCTTTTAGTTTCTGAATGAGTATTTAACTTGCAAAAAGCTTACCACTCGTCGCCTGAAAACTTTTATATTTATGAATGCCACGTTGATATAGTTCGCAAATGGCGGAGTAGTTGTACATCAAGGCAAAACTGACTGCAAACCGTCATGGGGATGTATATTAATCATATGAGGCGCACGCTGCATATTCTTTCCCTCTTTTCCTTTCCCTAAATTTTGGTTAACCCACGTCGAATGTAATCACTTAAATCTCCTTGTCGCCGTCAACTTCTCGCCATGAGCACAATTAAAAACACCTATTGCACTAGTATTGAAGATACATTGCTATACTACTAGCTTAAAAGAATGAATCAGGCACAATGGGGGAACTGAGCGAGTTTGATGTGCCCAACCCTTTATTTCAATTGCAAAGTACCAATACCACAATTATTTTTTTCACTCGGTACGCGGATGTTCTTGAATTCCAAGTGCTCAGAAATATGGTCGAAACTTCTCCGTAAAGGTAATAGCACCACCTTGGTTTCAATAAACTCGTCAATAATGGAGCAATCGCCGCTGTTCTTCGCATAGCGCATCCACGGAATCAATTCGCCACCTCCATGCATATCGACGAAACGATAGAGCCTGTGCTTCTCGCCTTCATCGGTCTGCTTACCGGGCCCACCTATTCCTTGGTTTTCCGCTGACTCGCTGTTGCCCATATTGTTAAAGCCTGAAAAGGTAGATTGCTTTCATTATTAAACTTTTTGGGAACACTCTTTTTGACAACTTCGGGCTCACCGCTAAACTACATTCTTCTTCATAGATTGTATGGTCATAGATGTTGTCCTTGAATTTCTTCTGTTTTTATGGTGTTGCTGGAATTGCGAGGTTTCAGCTACTTCAATATCTGGTCGCAGGATTTATAAGGCACTGTCGTTGTTGGAGAGTTATTGCTACACCTATAAGTGTTGGTGTGCTTTCTTTCTCTTTTCATTCTAAGAAAGCCGATAATACTAAAATCTTTTCACCTTACAGTTCAAACAGCAACTAAAATTTGCATTTCACTAAACTAGAACCTAGTTAGGGACCCGTAGTTCAGCTGCGGTAACGTATTTTCATGCAATATTTGGGCGCATCTGTTGGATGGCCCCTTCAGCTCATTTTATTTGATATTTTCATTGGCAGAAAGCCATGACGTTCAGCTAGGCTATCAGGCAAAGGCAACTATGCGATGTGTTCATTCCTCTTCTCCCCGATCGTTTCACTGATCATCAGAAGCGACTTTGAATTGAATGAGGAAACTCTGTAGTCTTTTCTCGCTTCCTTAAGTTGAAAGGGAAGTCATAACGCCAGTAACTTGTCTGAGAGTTATGGCGGCTTATTCCTAATGTTCAAATTGAAGCTTCAGGTAACCCTGTCATGCTAAAAGCAATTTCCTAGGATTTGCTCAATTTTCACTTCATGCCTTAGCCTAAAAATTAAAAGCAACTGTAAGTACTCTAGAAATTTGCAGCATTCTCCCTAGCCTATTAGATATATTACGACACATTGTACGCGTAGTTGTTCATTGGCTAATCTATCGGAGACTCTAATTTTCTACAAATCTGTTCTACAACTCCGGGATTATTTCTAAAAAGAAGGACACATAACCCAAGGCCTCGAGGAAGCTATTATGGATGAAAGGGATAAAAATAAGAGATATCATTCCTTTCTATTAGAATCGAAAAAATTGAGCAAAAGTGGAAGGAAATGGCAGGTAAAAGATAGTGAAGGAATGAGAGAGGTAAAAGGAACTGAGTCGGAGAAAGAGGTGCCAAGAAAAATGGGCGTTATGAAGGATTGTATGACGGCGACGCAGTGTTGCCATTAGCAAGATGTGAAGGTAGGTAATTAGTTTTTGTGAGCATTTAATTGAATTCGTATGTTCTCATGTTTGAGCCTTATTCTCCCATTCCCATAAACATCGACAGGTGAATGGTTTTTGTAAGACATATGCGTGTCTTTATCGAATCGCGAAACGCAATCTTATTTAGTTAGCTAGACGAAAAGCATTCCAATCTAAATGTTACCAAGCAACGCCAAAATGCATAACAATTCGTTTAAGTGGGAACTGCCATGAAAGAGATTTGTCGATGCAAAGACCAATAGAACTAAAAGATTCTTACCTCTAAAGCCTCGTTATCAGAAATCGATTTACAAGACGTCTTCAAGGCATTCTCATCCACCGTCACTCCCATAAACCAGGACACCAGATCTCAAAAAAAATTTTGCGGACAACGCTCAATCCTCATTTCCTTTGTTGTTTTACTATCTTGAATCCTGAATGCTCAGTTTCTTTGACCTTTCCTGCATTAGGATGAGGTTGGTATTTCTGTTTTTTCAAACTGCAAACACTTCTATATTATGTAATTTTGTGTGGTCTTTATTTTTTACCGTTTCCTTTCACTCGATTCCTTGCTTTTTCCTCTTATAAGCGGCAGCGCTTAGTTGTGTCCTCTTCATACCTTCGATTAATCACGCATTTTTTTTCCACCTTTATTTTCTTTCTTCCGCCTGGTCGTCGTAGTTCATTGTGTGATCTTTTTGAAAGTTAGTCTAATAAGTGAAAAATAATATACGTTATCAGTGCTGCTGACCTACATCACAGAATATTCACATATCCATCTAATCCCTCCAAGTTGCAGTAGTAAAATCTCAGCCATAAGGTGGTTGTTCAGGTTTTTCCCTGCTGGTTCACAATCATTGCGACTCACTGATTCTCAATCGGTCACTGAACTCACAATGTAAGTTTGCTCAATAATGAAGGAGCCATAAAATTTTTGGAACGAAATTTTTCTGGTGATGGATGGGAAGAAATGAGGAATGTTTTATTTAAATAAGCTAGGTTAGCAAGTTACGACATCGACGTTTGCTTCTATGATAATAGGAATATGTCGCACAGATGGCTTGTGCACTAACATTTTTTCTTGGCAAGTTTTGAATCATCTAGACTGTGTTCGCTTTTTATCATCGACGAATACTTTCTGTACAGTACTACCACGAGTCTTTTCTGCCATCAAAGTCAATTGGACGTTCAAGCGTACACGCACATTACTGTACACTATCAGTCTAGAACAAGAAATTTTCGGATCGATCAAATTCGGGTCGATCAAATCAAAGACGAACATTGATGGACTAAGATGAATCACTTGGAGTGCATTTGATGTATCTGATGAACGAACATTGATGTATCAGCATAAAAAGGAGCCACCAAAGAGCCAGTGATTTCCGTCTCGCCCAGCATCTCTCTCAAAAGCTTATCTCAGACAGGAGAAAATCTCTTATCTCGTGACCGCTAGCTCCTTACATTCGTAGGTGTCAGGTGCCGTCTATCTGTCGCCAAAAAACATATCGGCCTACTCGCATCTCCAAGGGGAATTTCATGAGCGTACTCTCACCGACTTGTAACAATATCCGCCCCAAATGCAAATGTATATAAAAGAGTCGGTCGTTTAAGTATCTTTGTACGTACGCATTATACACGTTCATCGATGGTGTGTGGGATATCAAAAAGAGTCGGAACATGCCAGCCACTGAGCGATGAAGCAATGCGTCAGGTTCCAAACGTCGACTTTCTAGGAAAATTTGAAAAGATAGAATTTGTGCTTTTAAGCTTTTCATGAGCTCGGCTGTCGCAACACTATCGCTGAACCGCCGAAACATATAGCTCAAAATATTGCACTTCTTTATGATTGCTTTTGCAGTGGCATGATTAAGTGATATGACTATAGCCTCAATGGCCATATGAGAATATTATACAAAATACTCAACACTGAAATCAGAGTCTTGCATTACATATGCACAACTACGTTTTATTACCATCATAGTTCTTCCTTTTCGAATGTGCGACTTCGACGTGTACCTCGAATGATATCATAGTCGTATTTGCTCATCGACTCCCAGAATGCGATATTCTCTTCGAGGAATGTATTTTCCATCTTCGATTGCGGTCCGAATCGCATATGTCTTAAACTATGCTTAAGAGTAACCGGCTCCCATGGATATTCTTCAGTGCTGGGCGTGCTGCAAAAGTATGTTCGTCAGAATTGGTCAGTTCAAAAATTATATGATTCACTCTCAAAGTAAGAAGTGTCAGAAAAAATTCTGTGCAATACAAGGAAAAAAATGGTGTTATAAAGCCTTTTCCTCTTCTTTCATGACTGCTCGCAGACATAACTTCAAAAGTGAACACAGCTACATACGGGAATAATGACACCCTGCAATAATTCTACTAAATCCGTAGCGTCGGCTTTCGACTAATATGACAATCTATCAAGAATTTTTTGGTGGGTCCCAGTTTTGAGTAATGCGCGTTCATATTACGATCGCATCACGCACCGATTATCTTGTCTCACCGCATTCTCACTCGCGTCATTGTAGTTAGTCGTTCATAACACTGCCATAACAGCATCGCCTCATGTACATTTTAACTTGAGGGAAATCACAGTATTGGGAAACAACAATTAGCGCCCTTAAGGAAGGTCATAAATAATAGATTTGATTTTGGAAACATGCATGAAATGCAAGTGTTTACTTGCTATTAGAAGAAGTGAAAATTTCAAAGGTTTCAAAGATATCCAACGGTTGTTTAGCCTCAATCGGGTCAAGCCATCTCCTAAAGTCCCTTCCTACTTATGTAAGGGAGGAAGGGGAGCATAAACATGCAGAACTCCTTTCCTATCTTTTTCGCTTTTTTAGCTGAATATATGGCTGCATCAGACGTAAGCCAAGCCCAAAAACAACAAAAAAATTTTCTCCAATTCTTCTCACTGAATTGGTCAATCTCTCAATGTTAGCTGCACTCCTCTCTCGCCTTAATTTCTGTCCTTGTGATACAGCCGCCTCTTGCCGTCCGAGAATTGTTTTTCTTTTTTCCCCTCTTAGTTGCAACTGAAATTAGTTTATGACAAAATTCCTTCAAGGCTACCGGTTCTATGCTCGATAGCAACCAAATACTATCAGTAGGCCTGAATCTCGAAACTGAAAAACGCATATAAACATATGATTTCCCACGTGGTTTGTGGTTTCATAGAAGAGAGACAATTTCATGGTGGACATAAGCAAAAAATAGTGGGAGATGAAAGTGCCCGAAGTAGTGAATTGGAGGAGCATTACGAAAGCATTCAGAATTTCGCTGATTTGCACTCGCTTGCCGATGGTATTTCTGTTAGTGATTAAATAATGGAAACAAAAGGAACAAAATTAAGGTGAATTTATGAAGAAATACCCGTATTTTGCAAAATGAGTGAATGTCTCCAAAATCGCTCTCTGTAGTTTCATCTCGTCATCATTGAAAACGAAATCGTAGAACGGAGAGATGCCGAACATATACGGATATTCATGAAGATGAGTGGCTCCTTTAAGGATATAGCAATGAAGCAAAGCCACAAATATAATTTGTAGCAGGTGTACAATATTTCCATCAGTTATCTTCGCATATAAAATTGAGGCAGGCATTACGCTGCTAGAATCTTCAGAACTGAAGTGTAGTCCTGCTTGCATATTCCCGGACAAAATTAGCATGATGATGCATGGAGGAGAATGGAGCTTTCAAATGCAACGCAAAATATGTGACTCCAAAAACAAGCTTTGACTTCTTTGAATGTACAGCATGGAGATGATGCTCTGACACTGGTAATGGGCAGGTTTTACGGAACTGTGCATCAGCGTGTATCAATGCAACACTGGGAAGCGCAATAGTTGTAGTAAAGATAAAGCCAAAAAGCAAACATTTCTCGAGAATGATAAGAAATCAAAAAATATACTAGCAGTCTAAAACTTTTCCTTTATCTCCCGAAAAACATTCGCTGTTGATTTTCGGAAGCAAACAGCTGATATTGGGAGCATCCAATTAGTCATGGGGCAGGATTTCAGCAGATCATACTCTTGTAAAGACTGAAGGTGTTTTCAGAGGTTCTATTCAAGTTGCAAAACGTTGCTCACCTTTTACCGGGGCATCCTCTTTGAATGCACCAATATTGTAATGATCATTAAAATAGAACCATACCGGCCATCCATTTGCTACTTTCGCGCTCTTCATACGTATGCACGGGATGTTGAAAGCTGTATCTGAGACTAGCTGCAAACGTATTTCGCCTGAAGCAGAATTATGAACATGCCCTTAGTGACCGTTATCTTATAAACACAGTAGGAGCATAGCGTTTATACAAACATCACACTCAGGAATCACCATAGAGAGATGCCACAGAAGACTGCAATAGCTTGAAGCTTTTTAATACGCAGACTTCAATATATCACTTGTTCAACCAGCATTTCTTATCGGTCAGCTGGTGGTTCGACCTTGCAAATTTGTCTCGTGTGCAAGAATGCTAGTAGCCGCCTATTCTCTATGCTCATAATGTACGTGGACACAGCAAGATTTCTCTCTTTCTGAATGTTTCATATCAGCTCCGTGCGGTTATGCGGAAGTGCAAAAGCTGCCCGATCTCATCAATGGTTGACCAAACGGCGTGTCAGATAACCGATCCTATAGACAAAACCTGTTTACACAGCATTCTGCGTGCATCTACGTTGCCCCCC
>JAAVTS010001260.1:28394-53513 GCA_022845575.1 Baylisascaris ailuri
TTTATTTTAACATAGCATTTTTGTATTTTAAGCTGCTATTGGCGTTTACTTGCCGAAATATTCAAGCGTAGAAAACGCTTGCGCTAGGATGAGCTATAAAATATGTGCTATTAAGAAACGTGTCAACCTAGCAATCAGAAGCTCATTAAAGAGTGTACCTCAACGGCGAATGGCAGCGTTGATTTATAATATCTTCAAAAGCTTATCTTAAGACTTATTTCAGTGAATGAAGAATATGAAAATTTACACAAGAACATTTTAAATGAATCTGTTGAAAGGACTACTTAGGAAACGAGACGACGCAGTTCTTATGCACTCATGTCAATAGCAAATTCGTATCTATGTCACGTTTGTATTGGTGCGTTTCCATATTCAACTGTAAAACCACTGAAGGTAAGGTTATGAAGTGTCAGTGGGTACCTTGCGCAATTAGGATGGATGAATCAAATACCGCCTTACAGGATAGCTTATCTACTTGCAAACGGCCTACTGATACTTAGTTATATAAAGTGCAAATTTTCGCTGCATCCTCAGCCGGTCAGGCATTTCTTTTGCAGCCAGTTGGCACTCGGGCTTTAAGTATAGGCTGGTCATCACATTAATTAAGTAAGAACGCATTATTGTGAGCTTTTTTTCTATTGGGAACTTCAAGGAATCACCAAGGAAGGACTGAATGAAGAAGTGATGGTCACCTCTGCATATCTGTCGAGATAAAACCGATAATCCTTATCAGCAGGTTCGTCGCGTTTCACGTAATGCCTTATAAGTTGGTCGCGTACTTCAGCTGCCTGATGGCCGAAAATTTCCTTCGGAGCAATAACATCTTTTATGAACTCTATGAGATTATTGTCTCCATATGCCTCGTAGTTCTCAGGTCTAATGAGCAATTCATTGATGGGTTTCAGATTACCTTCGGTTGCTGTAAATCACCTCTGTAGTCAGATAATCTCTGGTCAATTTCTAGTCATTGTAATCAAATAAATCACAAGGAAATCAAGGCAGAAAAGATTAGAAAGAAAAATTAAGCGAAACATTTCTACTCCAAATGCTGTCCTCCATTATACTGGTCCTAGACTATTGTTGCACTGATCAGCGGCATGGAATGACAATATGCAGCAGTTGTTATTTTCATCACTGAGTAAGCAGAGCGCAATACGCCTACCAATATTGCTGATTTAAGCTTGGAATATTATTGCTGAATGCTTGACTATTGGTCAGTATCATTGGCAACAGCCCACTTATCCCACGTGTATCTTTGGGATTCAGTTTGGATACCAGGGAAATTTTAATTTCGTAAAGTACGCTGGTGTTACCTAATTGTGCCAGTTAAATGCCAGCAAGCTTCTCATTGTTTCATAAGTCATATATAATCAGTAGAAAGCGTGAGGTTTAGAAAAGGAACAGCTGTGCGTACTGAAAAAAGCGCTTTCTTTATTTACGAGTCCGATGATGGTCGGTTTTTTGGGCGAATTCTCGACAAGCTTCTCGAAATCCTCAGGAAAGAAATCGCCGTCAATCCATGGCCCAAATTTGAGGATATTGAGAGCACGACGAGCCGCTCCCTACAGAAATATGAGTGGCAGATAACATTAATAATCCTATTTGCTGATATACTGGTCGTTTGCCTTAATACCGCACCTTTCCAGCATCGCAGCATTGCTACATCTCTTTCTCTTCCGCCTTATGAATACGACTTTTCATTTATACTATGCAACAGTTGCTCTTCATTGGTTAATTTACTGGCCAAAAGCGCCATCAAAGTTCAGAGGTGTGTTGCTATAACATGCCGACATAAATATTAGCTGTTTTATTGTGTTCGTAATTCATGATGCATATTTTGTGAAAAACGCATCATGAAAGACGTTATATCCAGGTACATGAGTGAGTTTAAGTGCACGCGTACGCATACACTTGATAACCAACGTTGACAGCTCAACATCCTCATCAGATGTTCTCTAACTCAATCTCAAGGTCTTTTTGATCGATAAATAGAAGAAGAAAGCAAGTGTTGAAGACGAAGTAAGAAAAATGCCTGTTGCCAACTCGTTTTTTGCAAGCTTAGTCGCCCTATCAATGCGAAATGAGCCGTTCAGTATGATGTAGATCTCGTCAAAAATTTTCTTGGAAAGCGACGTCTAATGATGTTTGGGATTGTTTAGAACCGAATTGTGAAGCAGCACTCACAATCGCGTCAACAGCATCGAAGAACTCGTCACTCGTCTTCCCTTTCAAGCAATTCTTCAGCTCATTTGAATCGGCGATTTGACAACCCAATTTCAGCGCAAGTTCAATTGTTGAATGTACAATTGAGTCACTTGCAGCCCATGGTGCGAACGCTGACCCGCTCATTTCGATCGTTTGTGCGAAGAGATCTAAATATTTAGGTGGGCTGGTAAAGTTTTTCGTGACATATTAAACCCTCAAGCAATTACTCTCTCATGAAGCAGAACCTTTAGGCAAAAAACCGTAAAGCTGATCCAGCAAATGTATCGCTATGACCTCAGTGTGCAATCTCTTTCCAAGTGAGTCTTTTCATATCGTTGTCTAATGTGTTTCAACTTTAGGTTTATGAGTGCTGTTCATAGAGGATTGCAACAAAAATTGAATTTCGACGGAATAATAATATTTCTATGCTTCGATCTTGATACTGACAGCTGTAAATTTCTTTGAAATTAAGAAAATTTGGAGTCCTTTACAGTAAGAAGTGAAAGGGTTTCTCCATTTAAAGGAATTGCCAACACTTCGAGCATTAGGATGGATGGAATTAACTGAACAGTGGCAATGTGCATTCGACATATCAAAATGACTTTTGACCCGGTATTTTCTGCCTTAGGCATGTTTCATGAAAACCTCCACAAGTTTTAGCTTGCTGAATCCATAGATCACAAGGAGTTGAAAAGAATCCTTCCCTTCGAATTTTGTGCCCAACTGTATCCTAAATGGGGAAATTGAAAAACCTCCTCCTTCTTTAGCAAAAAAAAAAAAAAACTCTCTGTGTTCATGCTAAAGCAGATTCAGATGGCGTAAACCGTGGAGGTGGTTGTGATTAAACCACTAAATATGGAAAAGTCGCTCCAAGTGACTACAGGAATAATGGATATGGGGTCAGCTAGTGCTGAACACTAAGCTATTCTTCAGAAAAATACTCAATACTTACAGCATAGTAAAATTAATGCCGAGACTTACACATTCGACGATGTGATGTACGTTCCTTATTGCATTTCATAATTTACGCACAATTAACGAATGATGAAACCTCTACTATAAGGCGACAATGAGAGCGAGCTGACAGATCCGCCACCGGCACTCAATCCGAACAATGTTATTCTATTCGGATCGCCACCAAAACTCGCTATATTCTCCTTGACGAATCGCAGAGCTGCTCTTTGATCCCAATAACCAAAATTGCCTGGTAGCACCGAATCACCGCTTGACAACCATCCTATTAAAGAAAACTTCGACTATTTCCAATCCCATTTGCTAATCAATCCATCACCAGCAAACTATTCAATAGATAATGTATTCACAAACTTTTCATATTCCCAATGAACACTTGTATAAAACTACGAGGCGAAAACATTCTTCGGTGGGATAAATGAAATCAAAACGTTCACAAGCGAGCGGCATGAAGTCGGCAAATTAATAGCACAAAATCCAAGTAGCTCTTTTAGCGTCAAGCAAGTTCAGCACTTACTAACACGAGCGATCCATAACTACCATATTAGCAGGCAGCTACATAATTCAATTCATATTTACGACCCGAGTTTTTCCAACATTTAGATGCAACCGACCGACCAATGACAACTGCCAATTTCAAGTGCTCATTCGAGATGAGGTTAGAGTTTCAAACCTCTCTACTGCTTGAGGATGGAACTTTTATGAAACGGAAATCTCAGTCCAAGATCGGAGGGGATAACTGTATTTTGACAACTAAAATGCTCATATTTAAGTCCTCATTTGCCTAAATATCAAAGTGCCACAATCAGAAATCCAACTCTGGTCTTTATTTCAAATAGATCCACGGTCTTATCTCAATATTCCTTTGGCTCTCGACGTAATATCCCTGCCACCGAAGGAGGAAAAATGTGTATTTTGGGGGGATAACAACCACCATAATGAAACGTATCGCAACTTAGACTGCTTCTGAATGAGGAGGTAAAGAGCAACGTTATAAAAAAAAAAATCGAACTAACTAACCGTATGGTCCTAGTCTGTATTGAATTGTAACGACTATAACATTTCGGGTGACAAAATTCTCAGAGATATTTGCATAGCCGTACGCTTTTGCTGTACCGAGACAATATCCGCCGCCGTGGATCCAAATCATCACCGCATGACCAGCCGGGTTTTTACTCTGAATATCCGGTTCAATTGAAAAAAAACAGATATCAGGCTGAGCAGAAGCAGAGGAAATGTAATGAAGAAAGCGAAACCTCTTGTGCCGGAGCTATTACATTCAGGTAGAGACAATCCTCTGAATGTTCTCCGGGAATGCCTGATCGATGGTGAGGAGTACATGCCGGTGCGAAGTTCGTTGCGTCTAATGGATCAGTCCATGGATCAGGTGGTTCCGGTTTCTGAACAGTAATACAGCGAGTTCATCGATTCTGCATAATAAAAATCAGTCAATCTGCCTATCAAAGTTTTGCCGATCCAATAGCCCACTGATAATCGGAAATAATAATAAAACTACAGAAATGACATATAAAACCCCTGATTCCTTCCTCTCCTTTATGGAGAGTGCTTGTTGTTTCCCTTTTCCCCATCCCTTCCTATGCGTGATTAGGATCGCGATCCACTAGGCAGGAGATTTCTTATTATTGAATTTCTAAGACGAATGCTTTTGCTACTTATTCAGTGCTTATATTGCCTATTCATTGCTTAAAATTAATTTGCTTACGAATATAAACGCATCGCTTTTTTCTAGATGCTTGAATACTAGAGTGTTGTTAACGCGACAAATAAAGATACACAGATTGCACGAAAACACTAAAGATGAGAAATTGAATCTACCTCAAAGCGAAGTTCGCCAATTGGCGGTTTCGCAAAGGGAATACCTAAGAAAACGTTTGCAATTCCGCCATCGGCGACAGTGTACTTGAAGCCATCGACCCTGCCGTATATTGTTCCCACTGTTACCGATTCGTTACTGAGGACAGTGTCCAGAATGAGGGCATACACAAACACCAACAGCATCACCGAACTGAATGGTGACCTAAAATTGATTGCAGCTTTGAACACATTTGTGACGACCGAATACGGCAATATCTTTGATGTAAACAGATATTTTAGGCTCAAAATTCAATCTTCCCATTGTGCTTTGAAGCAAACAAAAGCTTTTAAGAAGAGTGTTAAGTGAAAAGACTGAGGTCATTTGCGATGTCGCCTACCGGATATAGCGTCGGTAAAAAGGGCTCCAACTAGAGCTGGTGCGACACGTGCTGCTGCAAAACTCGCTCGTCCAATGCTGCGGTTTGCTTATTTTTATTTTCTTCGAAAATACTAGATTTTTTGATGTCTCTATTTGTTTCCTTCCTTGTGTGCATGAATTGGTTAGCCGGAGCCGAATTAACAGTTTCGCTATTGTAGAGGTAAAGAAGGACTTCTTCCGTAGGGTTGCCTTCGGTAGCTTCATATTTTTCGGTGTAGGGAAAATTACATGAAGATGAGTTAGACAAAGAAGCGAGTTTATTCCAGTACATCCTCAGGAGGACTTTTCGCAACGTAGCAATGAACGGTTATATTTGCCAGCAACGAATAGTAAACGGTATTCATTTGATGATTCATTTCGCACAGGATGTTTAAGAGAATTTTCTATCCTTCTGTTTTACTCGATTAGAGAAACTAACTACCAGAAGGTAGGCCCAATCATAAACTGAAAAAATGAGGCAATACGTCCTCTGATTGCTGATTCCTGGTCACTTCCCTCTAGCCTCCTCTTGCATGGAAGGGATTCAAATATCACTGCTTCCTTTTCGCGTATATCATAACCCCGTTGACTTCTGCCAGATCGCTTTTTTCCCCTTTCGTCTCTAATGTTCAAATGTCAAGCTCTACCCATTTGGAAACTTCCTATTCGGCGCAGATGCTTATCAGACATTCTCGATTTATAACCAGAAAATTATAGCAGGGAAGTTTTCCTGAGGAAGCACTTCCATGTCCTGCTCTTCTTTAGCTGTATTACCAATCACAGTGTTTACGAAATTCTCGGAATGTTTTTGACAAATGAGTTTATCTTTCGAAAATTCCATGGCAGAAATTCCTAAGGCGCAAGCCGGAATAGCAGAACGCGCAGCCAAATTTGATACATTACTAAACAAGTAAAACTGCTCGCCTCTCGAAGCTTATGTTACACCCATTCTAGTGACTTTTGAATAGTATAAAAATTGAGCAGAGAGCGCTATTCTTAACCTAGCCTGTGAAGTTTTTTGTTATAATTGCGTTAAGCAAATGTAATGAATTTCCTACTTCATGTCACACTCAGAAGCGGACGTTTCGATGAAGCTCGCCACTTATGTTTATAGTTGCGACGTCTATATACCAGATATCTTTACAATAGAGCACCGTAATCTTTATAATAGAGTACCGTAATAGTGATCTATAGCAGCGTACTGTGTTGTA
This sequence comes from Baylisascaris ailuri, assembly GCA_022845575.1. Taxonomy (NCBI): domain Eukaryota; kingdom Metazoa; phylum Nematoda; class Chromadorea; order Rhabditida; family Ascarididae; genus Baylisascaris; species Baylisascaris ailuri. The sequence goes on from JAAVTS010001260.1 coordinate 35,016, forward strand.
ATAACAAGCGTTCCAGAAAAGCGCGAACGACATACCACTCTCAGTTTTGCTTACTAAGCCTTTAATTCCACAAGATGCGGAAAAATATTAAACATGAGAAATAAAACAGTAATAGTTTTGTATAGGAGGTGGAACCATGTAAAATCACTGAGGAACGTGAAAATGCAAATGTCAAACAATCTGATTTAATGGTATCTGGTATAAGCGCGATTTAAGAACATACCCGGGAAAGCAGCAAAGACTATAGAAAAAAAAGTTGTGCTTTGCTCTATAGCTGCACGATTTTATTAACGCATCGCTGATGCGTAATAAAGTCATGCAGTTTACTGACATCCTCAATGAACAGCTTATGCTCGATCATATAAATTAACTTTGGCGATTTTTAGACAGCAGTTACCAGCATCTTGGCGAGAAAAAATGAATATTTCATGCAAAACACTTAAAGTGAGATATATGCATTGTTTAAATAATGACGATAATGATTATTAATACACAACTTAAGCGAATAAAAATAATTAAACGATGCAGTTCAATTAAAGAAGTTTGATGAGAGGGAACTGTCGGCTGAGTAAAAGTGTAAAGAATTCAAATAAACTTAAAGCGTAAAGAGAAGTGTTGGAGAGTGTGTGGCACGTATGAAGTTGGAATCTAATGTTGTGTGCAAAGTGTTGCAAGAAAACAGCAGGCACACAGCTGCTGCAAAACACAACGCCGCTTAGGTGTATCGCTGAAGACAAACAAGTTGTTTGTTATACGTCGACTGCACAAATCTGCTCAGAGACAACAGTCGCTTGAGGGCGCAACCAAAGAGGTCGTTAATGACCAGTAGCGAAGCTCAAAATTGAGTAATCGGAGGCTTTTTGTGGTAAAGTCTATGAATATGGAACAGGCTGCGTCGATACCAAAACCCTTAGCTCGTTTAATTCAAAATGTTTTATTTAAATGGCTCTCTTTGTCAAAATGTCTGGTGCAGAAAGCTCCAAACTTTTTTTCTTTTTAAAATACTTTAAAATTTTCGTATTGTTAGTCGATAAATTTCGATTGTGATATAGGAAGCATCTCAAGACTCGCATAACACTACCACACTTCATAATCAGAGCCTCATTAGTTCACAAGTTAAAACTGCTGGACAGACATAAAAATACGCTTATGCGCTGACCTACGTTGCCATAAAGCGTTCATGCAAAAATTTCTAAACGAGCACAAAATGAGCATGGCGAATCATTCTACTGCAGGTTATGTCCAAAAATTCAGAGGATCACGCGCTAGCTTCGCTGTTTCGGTGCTGGGGCGCTCTGCCAACATAGTTTTGACCTCTGATGCATCATGGCAGCACTGAGTGCTTAGGACTGGGACATCCTAATAACATTGCTTGGACGCCGCGACATTTTGAGGCTGCCATTTCGCTCAAGAACACTCGTACAGAAATTCCCAATTACGGTTTGTAAACTCCTAAATGTTTAACACCACAGCTAAATGGCACGCATAAATATTCCATATCAATTTTTACATACCTCTGGAAAACGTCCTGTTGCAGTTCTCATTCCAAAAGGAATAGCCCTGTTTTCTTGCGCGTTAGATTCCGAAGAGCTATTCCTGCTGAAACATTTCATTTATGCTTCACTCTACAGCACGGCCAACATTGATTTATTGAAGTTCATGTGAAATGGGCCTTGTGACGACGAAAAATTCTTCAACTCTTAATCGATACTGAATCATCAATTGAAAATACAGTTCAACCTACACCTTCAAAAATATTTGGCAGTATTGTCAGACAAGATTGCAATGCACATTGCAATACTACTCCAACATGCCCCTTTGTTAAGGTGATGGCCTTCCTGTGCCTAATCTCCTTGATGTCGAAACAGCCGCTTCATCGCACTAACCACCGCTACTCGCAGAAACTCTATAGAAACGTTCGTAGCGCTGTAATCGATTCCATCGAAAAGAACGGTAAGACAACTAGAAGGCGGGCATGGAAATGGAGAGTGTCTTTAGCCTTTCCCTGATGGTGGAATGAGCTGTCGAAACCAGCATAACAAACCGTCCTTATTGCCAAGAACTTATTGTTTGAAATAATATGGTTGAGAACAGCATCGAGTGTGTACCGAAACAGTAATGAAGAATGCAGAAAGATGCGATGAATCAACAATCTTGGTTTATGTGATTGATATGCATGCGTGGATGGAGGATCAAACAACCCCCCATTTTTATTGTACGTCTTTCATCTTTCTAATCTATAAGGTATCCTTCTCACCACATTTCTCGCCTGATCTTTTTTTTTTTTTGTTTGCAACTCTTCAGTTTCTCCTTTGATCCTAAGTAGTACCCAAAAATATAATGGCTTAATTGGACGTCCTCTTTTATCAGACGTTAGCTGCATCCTTTTGAAAACGAACACTTCAACGAAGGCAGAGGAAGAGACTCTCAATTTTCTGACCAAAAACAGTTCAATAAAACAGCGCTAAGTATTTGAATCAGTTTCACCGCTGTTTGCTCGAGCAGCTGATGACAAATATAGAAAGCATCCCGTATGAGTGAACGTAGCAGAAGAGGATTATCCCGCACGAGTGAACGTAGCAGAAGAGGATTGCCTCTTTCATCTAAGACGGTTCTTCGCATCATCCTTATCTGTTGTTGTGGTCATCTCTACTTCCCTTGAGTTAGTTTTATATAGCGTGTGAAATCGATAGGAACCGATGGATTAGATTGCGATCAGGAGCCGAAATTTTGGTCTCCATATTCGCTTTTCTGGTTTGCAACGAAGATATGATTTCAAGCGAATGCGTTTTGTTTAGTTACTGATAGTTATTCCCATCTGAATAGGAATCCTTGCGAAGCATGGGAAAAATTGTAAGAATGCCAAGTTTGTTTCGGACAGAAAAGAGGAGTTTGCAGGGAATATAAAATTGCATGGAATTTAGGAGATAGGTAAATAAATTTATGTTTGTTTAAATCTGTATTTGTATATGCTTTGATAAGGAATGTTCTGTTCATGCTAAATAGTGCACTTTGTAAAAACTGCTGCAATTACTGGTCGTTAATATGGGTATATAAGAACGGAACATTTAGATGAGATGTTATAATTGCTCCTGTAGACCACTGATTTTGTGTTGAAAAATTGCGTTAGTGAGTCCTTACTGATTTCGATACTGTTGATCACTACTCATTTTGCATATAAAAAAGATCACTTTATACTTTATTATCATATTTGATATCATATTAACAGTAATAAACGGATGAAAGACGATAATAGAAACAACCTTCCATCATTAAAGCATAAATAAAAAGATAATGATATTGTTTGTATTGTGTGACTAATTATTTTAGTCGCTTCCTCAACATGCAGCCGCAAAACCTCCAAGAATAGTCGCTATCACTCCAACTGAGATTGCATTTATAGCCAAATAGAAACTATATCCGTTCGTCGATTCTTTATAAGTGTTCCCGATGTTGAAGCCTAAAATAATATAATATTTAATTGTTGAACTCTCCTCCTGTCATCCTCAATTCATTGCAACTTAGCCTCATTATTGTTTCATCATAAAATTTCCTCTCCATCTTGCATCCACATTTCTACGTGACATACTCCCCCAACATATATACGTCAAAGCTTGGAGATGAAAACCGCAGAAATCGGATGAAACTTGCTGTTACAATAATAGCCTTCCTTAGTTCATAATTTTTAGGGAAGAAAACACTCAATTACTTCATTCCTTTCATATGAAAAATCGACTTTAAAGCCGCAAGAGAATATGTCAAATTATGTCATAGAATAGGATGTCATCGTGGAAGCACTCTATTGTTTTTGATCCGTATTCTAGCAGTTTTTACTGTCTTTTTTTTCATTTTTTTTGCCGCAATGCTATCAATTGTTAATGAACTGTTTGAAAAAGTGACCCTCTTATCGGCTACCTCATACTTCAATGACTGAACTTCAAATTATTTAAACATACAAGTCTGATTCTACCTAAGGTCAAGCAGGTTTTCAGCGGACAACGATTTTCTCAGCAGAAATTAAATAACCATTTCCTCGCAAGAATTTATGGAAAGCAAATCGAGATTCTCGATGACATGAGTTGGCTGCCTGAGAAGAAATTCTTTCAGCTATTTTCCCTCATACGAAGCCCTCTAACCTTTTGCCATTGTCTTTGAGCCATCCATGCTTGCAAATCCTTTGTTATGATAAACCAGCATCTCATCTAATTCTCACCAATATTCTTTATTGGTTAGAACCTTGTTCTTTGACACAGCAAAAAGAGAACTTGCGGGTGCAGTGAAGATAATAGCTGGAAAGAGATCCAGTGGAGAGAGGGGGGAAGGGGGGGAGGGGGATGCAGGGGAAAGCACCTACAAAAACAGAGAGTTTATCAGTGCAATCATGGTTCGCCGGCATTGTCACCTGAGACCGTAAAGTGTTCGTTGTGGAAGGGTACCTTTATTTGTGCTTGTAGAAAGCATTAGCAATATCTCATTTACGTACTAGGTGATATCGTCTGATGAAATAGATTCCCCTCACTGCTACAATGTATCTAATGATTGATTTCAAGGTTTTTGACTAATGATCTAATGACATGTAAATGCTCAGTCAAGTTGTTGCTACCGATATCCGTGATTGCTATAGGAAATGAATGATGCCTATTGGGAGGGAAAGAACATTATTCGATAGTCGAAACAACACAAGTGAAACGATACTAATTTTTGTGTCTTTCTTTACTGTGTAAAGTGCTGCTGCGATCATAATGAGAATCGTTGCAAGAAAAGTGAGAAACGGTAAGACGACACTAGCGCCTCTGATATTCAGCGATGAACAGAACGCAGTTACGATGCTCCAAACGAGTGTTAGCAACTCGATGGCGAATGCGGTGCAAAGGCATATCACAACCACCTGTTCCCAGGCTTCCTTTGACTGAAATTTACAAACGTTAAACCTATGCGGTTTAATAATATGCTAGGAGGTAACCTGATTGATAGCAGGATCATAAAGTAAAGAAATAGGACAGCAATGAACAAAGGAAGAATAGCCGACATGCCTTTTTTGAGCGTACACAAACTAGACTACACGACCCTTTTTGCATGAAAAATAGTGAAATAGTGGATCAGGTGGCTGCCTCAGAGATGACCGACAACTTGTGAAAGACCTCTAGTGGACGTTCGCCTTTGTATGCTTAACAACTAGTTGTTGAGTGAAACTGTCAGTGTCTTTTTGTCATCCACTGTTTTAGAGCTCTCACTTAAATAGTATGTGATTTCCCCTAAATTTGCCAAATAGGACGTTCGAAGTTCACTCTTGCAATCGCTCCTTAGGAGTTAACAATATCTTAGAATAGCAACAAGTAATCAACATACGTAACAAGGGTTTCAGGTGTCAATTTAGTGAGCCACCCGCAAAAATGTTGCATAAAGATTTATATTTGTTGGCTGCAAGTCCGCTTCATGAAAGCATATCGAGGTAATGCCCTGTCATTACGTGTCTTCATGCCTATTCGGTAGTTTCGATCTAGTAACCATTACTGCTAGTGATTTGGTGCATATAGAGAGCACAATGAGATTGTTTGCGGTACAATATTTCGCTTCGATGTATCAATTTTGCAATCTCTCTTTAAAATTTTAAAATGTTTTTGCTCGTTATAATTCGAACATTTTTTCACTATACAGCTACAGAAAAAATTATTCTTTCATGTAGAGTGAGGGATTACTTGAAATATGAGATTATTTTCCATAAATTGGTGTTGTTGGAAGCATATGAAAGTGGTTGATGAGATCTGCGTCATGCAATTATATTACCTTTTCTTATAGGTTCCATCATGATTTCGAACTGCTATTTAATTATCGCTAATAAGAAATGCGGATTTTTTCGTTACTCTCATTTTGCGCTCCGGTGCTGAGCGAACATTCCATTGTATTCACCTAGTATCCTTTCCTGCTCTTCTCCAGTGTGACACCTCAATTGCTAGCAGCTAAATCGTGATGAAAAGCTCGCGAACCCTCGTATCTTCTATTTGGAGGTATTGCTTTACCACCTTATTTCGGAAACTTCTTATGACGATATTCTTCTAATCAACCTCAATCCTTCTTCTGGCATGCTTCAAATTTGACCAGGGTTTCATGGACAATATCGTCTTGATGATTTTGTCATGCTTGCCTTCAAGACCTGTTCTAACAGCGCAAGTTTTTCGATTATTTTTTCTTTTGGAAACCCACCCCGACTTCTCGAAGTTTCTGCGAATCTCATATTGGATGGCTGCTGAATATAGCCGTGGGAATCACATAAAGTAATTTCCGCTCGACATACTCGGTTTCTCTCTTCTAATGCTGTTGAGTTGATCAGAGTGACACAAGGCGTCTCCTGTAGCATGCCTCATGCCTTCAAATTTATTTCCCCAGTTGAAACTAAGTGCGAAAAGAAAAAGCAACGCTTCCTGTCGTCAATCTGGGGTAAAGCGTGATCTTGATGTCATGTGCAGATGAGTACTACTGAAATGGTGGCAATTCGAGGATCACCTTGAACCACTCCTTGCAATAATCGACTCCTCCTTTCGTCGCTTCATCGACTTCGTTAGAAGACGTGCAAAGAAACGGAAATAGCCCGGAAGATCCCGGAAACCGTACTGTACCATCCGACCTTCTATTGAACTTTCTCCATCCTAAGAGTTATGCAATTTTAAATGCTGTCTTCGTTCAAAATAAACCTTCCTCGCGATGGCTATAAAATCAATTCATGTTATTTTCAGAGTGAGGTCACTCGGGAGCTAAGCAAATGAAATGGCCATTTCCACCCCTTTTCCCTGCCTTTTTTCAAATCGAAAGGTAGGAGGCATAGTGTTCGATTGTTGAAGGGACGTAAAAAACACTGTAATATTTCTATCTATTACAGACATGCAGTTTTTCATTCTTCATGCCCTCTCTGACAAAACTCGCAATTCCCCGCCTTCTCTTCGTATACGTAAGGAGGTTGCTTCGATTTTATGGAGCGAAACATACTGCAACACGTATCGGTACTTGCAGAGGAGCCCACAGATTCATACATTTCTGTGCATCGCCTCACTGTTCAATGTTCTCTTGCAGCTCGTAAAACATCGTTTTACGGCCGTTGACAAGCTGTAAAATATTGCAGTTTAGAGAACACCTCACTGTTGCAGCATTTACAGACATCATTACCTTTTCAATTTCAGGACGATACACTTTTCTATGACTAACGCAGACGGATATACTATCAGGATCCAGGTTTTTCAACGGGAGGACATCTGAAGTGAGTGAACATCTGCCTTGTCATCATGCGCTCCCACACTTCCACTGCTATCCTACTTCATCTGTATTCGACGTGAAAGCATTCTGAGACTGAGACAATCCAGAGTGCCTGAACCACCTTGTGGTGATTCCGCTCCTGACTCAATTTCTTATGTATGAATATGTGAAGTCATACCTGGTGTAAAAAGAGCAGTGGCAGTGAGCACGAACATAATTAACACACATATAATGCAGAGTATCCTATAAGTCCTCCTCGAACACATTCCCCATTCAACAGCCTTCGATTGTGCGAAAGACTACGAGTGATTGTGCAGTACAATTTCCCTACTGTGACTGATTCAATTAATATGTTTCACTTAACTATGCAAATTCCCAGACACCGAAAAATATCAGGCTTGCTACCTTCAAATTTTTCTCCATAAATATTCGATGCTATCCACGAAGCAGACTGTGCAATTGAAGGTCTTGTGAAAGATGCACACATGTGCATTCGATCAGTTTGATTATGGCAAAAATTGGAGCAACCTTCTGTGCAGACTCACTCATAGACTCACCTAGAATCTGAGCGGCGGTTATTACCAAACAATTATTGAAAAAGATCTTGTGACAACGTCAATTCTAGATCAGCATGAGAAATAAGTTCTAGATGATCTGGACACTGGGTAGTGTGCCGGAGTGGGAGCAAAGAAGAAGAAACAACAGCCCTAATCATTTTCCTCATTCAGTGCAATAATTTGTGAAAAGTTTTGATGTGGAGAAATTTCTTCCACAAAGGATCGCAGACGGCACATAAAATTTGTACAATGGTATATGTCAGACAGCATAGTTGAGAAATGAATGGAAGGACACGTATAAGACTGGAATGCAAGGCATCACGGCGTAATATACACAAAACGACGTAATATACATCTCGCGCAACGGTTTTAGAACACGAATGAAGCTGGCGATTGATAATAATGTAGAACAACATCAGATTCTGTTACAAAATGCGATCGAGGCACAGTGTCGACGGAGCAATCAGACAACAGCGGGCAAACCACGTCATTAGAGGTGTTATCATTAATGAAAGTGAGCGGAATGAGGTTAACATCATAAAAAATGAATTGTTGCTACTCACTTACTTTAATCGGGTCTATCAGGTGACTTGAGCAATCGGACGACCTTCTTTTATCTTCAACTATACAATAGATTGCTTGCTAGGTAAGTTGTTGGCAACTTAAGCAGCGTCAAACATGCAAATTGAGTCTGCTGCCTCGATGCTTATGTGCTTTCCATGCAGAACCGAATTCTTGCACTGAATATTAATCCAAGTGTTCAGCTATAAGAAAGCGCATCATCCGGTGCATTGCTGCTATGATCGTGCATTTGGACAGCGGGCTTACCTCATTGAGAAGGATTTCAAGGGTACATATCTTTCACTTTTCAGGAAGCTTTGCGCGACAAAGTCTGCATTGAAGAAAGCAATGCCTGAGTTGGTTCCGACGATGGTTCACCTAGCTGCTAGATAATTCACCAAAAACAGCAAAACAATTAATCTTGCAATCCAAAAGCAGATAAATGTGGACAAGAGGGTTTAAGTTGAACTAATTGTACCTGTAAGGTATACGTGGAGCGTACCTCACATGAATTCTATTCAGCTATCAAACGACACTATGGGAAAATTTTAGCTGCTGGCATATGAACTTATCGCTGAAACTAGAAATGTGGAAGATTTCGTCGCACCTAGTGCAGAGCTGTCACGGCTCAATGAAAAGTGGCCTTTCGAAGGGGAACTTGATTTAACATCAACCTCGAGTGTAGGCTCTACCAGGAAAATCAGGCTCGACAAACTTTAGTACCCCTTAAATTCATACTGGTAAGCAGGGAGGCATTAATACTGATCTACGGAGATCTATTGAAGGCGAAATATTGCAATTATATCTTCAGTGATCCCCGATTTGTTTCAAAACTAAGGGAGCAATGGATGCAAATATACAACCCATACACAAGTACATACATTTCCTGGTGGCGACGTGTTTCGCGAATGTAATTTTGTAAGGGCATATAAACTGAATTCCACCTCACTGTGTTCTACGCAATTTTGCGAAAGTGGAATGTGATGTGTCGGTGCATTGCAAATAAAGAGTAATCATCAACCGTTGTTAAGCTGATGCGCATACATGCACATTGAACAGCTGCTGTGTTCAACACATATCACAGATGAATCGACGGAATGAATAGTTGCTTAATTTTCGCTGTTTTAATCATTTCCCTCCATCGAATATACTTTCTACATGAGTATAGAAGTTTTGATGAGCGGCATTCAACTAGTGAAGCAAGGGCATCTTGAATGAGATTGTTTACTTGCTGGCGCATCATAGTGCAGCAAATGCAACCCTTGTTGAGCTGTGCGATGTTCAGAACACGTAGGAAGCTCACTTAATTGGCCAAATTGCTTTATTACCAATTCAGTGGCATACTGACCTGCATTAACACTTGAAGGCATTCAGGTGTTGTAAACAGAATGAGGCAAATTAGAGAGAAAAAATGGAGCAGAGCACTGAGTTGAACTGTCAAATTCATTGAAGCATTGAAGCACCAAATGCGCCAGTACAAAAAGTTTACATATAATATGGTACGTCACGTTGTCATCATTTCATTTTTGCCATCCACTCATTCAAGGCCATATTGTAGACATTAAACTCACTGAATGGTGGCGGTATGCGTTTAGTCACTAGTGGAAACGGAGGTCAGTACTGATCATTTGTCTGTTGATGCATGGTCAAAAATGCATAAATATAGGAGAGCCTTGCTATAAACCAAAATATATGAACATTTTATACATAAATGAACGTTCTTATTATTTTAGCAACGAAACATTGCAGAATTACCGAGGAAGCAAAAGCTTCAACGAACACAGCAGTCAGTAGGCAAAAAGAGCTAAGCAAAAAGTTCGTTCTCATCGTCGACTGGTTTTTATGACAAAAAAGCTGTTTTTTTTTTCTAAGATGGCGCCTAAAAGTATTAAGGAAGAGAGGTATGGGGAGAACGTTCATGACCAACAATACATAGTGACATGATATACGGCCAATCCTGTGATCTTGGGAGGTTTTGGAAGGATGGACAGGAGTTTTCATTTGCATTAATATTCCGCTCGATCGTCGTGCAGATCTTTCAAGAGATCTGAGGATTATCCTTGGTCATTTGAGTGGAAAAGCCTCCCGACTGCTGGATAAACATCAAAATTGGAATTACAAAAAAAAAATCTAAGCGTTACTATGGCTTACAACTTAAAAATTTGCTTCTTTGAGCNCTGGATAAACATCAAAATTGGAATTACAAAAAAAAAATCTAAGCGTTACTATGGCTTACAACTTAAAAATTTGCTTCTTTGAGCTTACAGAACACTAAGTTATGTTAATAAAATGCGCATCTAGATAAGGCCATTCGGAGATTCGCCTATTGCTAAAGGTGTGGAGTGAGTGCGTAAGACGCATCTATGCTGAAGGCATATTGACAAATATGACTTCCGATAGGGCGCAATAGATCACAAACGCACTCACAAGGGGTGAATTTTGGCCATCTAGGTTGATGAATGGATTTCCGTCTAAAACCTTCTGTACTTGTCCTCTCTGTCAGTTTTTGCGAAATGAATGATGTCGGAGTGATCCACAATAGTACCATCAAACATCCGAATATACGATGAAGTACTGCTAACCGAGACGAGAGCATTTAATTGGAACACAATGTAGAACATATATTACAACGCTATAGTGTCTTATTATACGCCCGTATGCGCCTTTAAATCCACATTTTTACAATGTAGGTCGTCGTTCGGGTATGATTTTCAAAAAATCCGGTGCCCGAATCAACCATTCAGGCCATGAGCCAAAATAGATTGCCGCATTATAGTTACATCTTCGAAGCGCGAACCAGATCATACTGGAACGCACCGAAGTGGAGCAGTAAACGATGACTGGCTTCTGACGATGAAGTCCTGCATCGGATAGTACTCGAAATAAATCACTATTGTTCAACCAACGTTGATCACGCCAGCTGAAAACGTCATCGACTGGTATGTTCACCGCTGAACGAATATGACCAAATATGGCACCCGTTCCGATACCGTTATATTCCTATAATTGTAGGTGAAACATAATGAGTATCAACAATGCTGCAAAGACAGAGCTTTGACCAACATGAATTAAGGAGTATATAATTATAACACGACTATCGCCTCTTATGCGAGGTGACAGAGTTAGGAAATGAAAATTTATTGTTGAGATAAGCAGCGACAATGACCTTCCACATCTGGACTCTGAACTTTGAACCTTAAAATTCGAAGGAGCAGCAGTGGACCATCGAAAACAGAACATTTAAACTCGAGTCTTAACAGATTGCCACGTTGCTTGCGGTTCAATTCATTCCATTCACTTGCTCGCAGGTTTTGATCTGTGTAGCAATGTGTGGCTAAACAAAGGAATTTCGAGAGTTTTGCGCGCAGCAGTACGATTTCATAGAGGAACAACGATTTATTGTTCATTAATGGAGGTAGGGGAGAGGGGGTTGATCGTTGGCTGTCAAGAGGCTGGAGACCAACACGCTGACTAGGCAAGTTGCCAGATGGTCAAGATACCAGCTGATGGAACACTACCGATCATAACTGTTCCTTAACTATCGGCTGGTTGATTCTTTCACGGAAGAACTGGCTGCTGTAATCATCGCAATGAAATTCAAGGACAGCGCATTCTTAAGTGAGTGAGAGCCAAGTTAACTGATGATATACTTCAGACACTAGAAAATCCATTACGTTTTCAAATTGTTGGGAAATGTCGCAAATATCCGCCATTTTGCGATTTGAGCGGGCTGCGACTGCTTTATCATTCAATCTATCTGGTTATGCATCTTGGTTGGTCGAGATTACATTTCATGCAAAATCGCCTTAATATGATTTTATAAAACCACACATTTTATGTGCGTAGTCGTTATCCCGAGTGGAATCGTTGGTTTTGATGAGTTCATTCCGTAGGAAAGGCTCAATGATGCTTTTTGTTCCAAAATATTACTGGTGTTGAATCGCTTACACGAAAATTGCTCAAGACCAAGAACAAGAACCAAGAACACTTGCGTGAATCATGAAGGAAAAAGCCAGAATTGGCAAGATATTTTTATGTGCGTTATTGGTATTCAGAGCGGAATTATGTAGTATTCATAAGTGTCATGCTAATTATTATATGAAAATATATTTTCTTCTATGTGAACTAATCTCACGCTCTGTGCCACGCTATTGACAGTTTGTAGTTAGATGGTGAAGTCATTATCGTAAGCGTCATAGAACTGGCAGTCATTATTTCCGCCTACAGTAGTCTGCGATTAAATAAGCGCATGTGAGCTGAAGGAATTATACATTTGGAAATCCTGGCTGAAAATTCTACGATGGTGCACGGTAGGTATGTCAGGTGGCGCAAACAGCGCAGCAAGTGATCAATGAAAATCTAAGCATTCTGCAGCAATCAATGTTATTATAAAAAGGAGCCATTTTTTGAAATCACCTTCAATAAAATGTCGCCTATACGCTAATGTGAGCAATGATGGACGACAATCCCTCATTCAGTCACCGAATTGGAGTCATTCGCTATCGATTCACCTTGGTCACTCAACGGGTTCCCTTCATAAATTATTCTGCTGTATTCGTCGCACTCACTTCATTCATATGCCAACACTTAGCAACGAGCAATTGTTCCAAGGACGCGCTAGTGATCCCGTTGGGAGATGGCATCAGCAATGCAATTAGAAATCGAATAGGCCATTGAAATAAATTTTCCTTTAATATAGATTTATTATTCTTCTAAGAACTGCTAATCGCAAATGCCAACAACGCTACCACTTTTGAGGATGACATGGTCTCTGCACTCCTAAGTTGTCTAACATAAGAATAGGCGTCAAAAGGACGTTCTCTCAAGGAAGATTGTGCAGGTAGCATGGGAGACTGCATTTCGAAAACCACAGCATTCCTAATTATTTGTTTTATGATATGCAACAAACCTCCTTATCTTGGGCGTCCACCAAGTCATAGGTCTTCAATTCGGTGTTCGTCAATACGTCATCGAATGTGCAGATAACCTACAATGAGAACAACTCCGTTCAGTGTTCTCAAATGCGAAAAAGTTCGTATAAAAATACAGGCGTGCGAAATATGATGGCATCCTCAAAAACATGGTTTAATGATCAAAGCAGTGCAAAATGAACGAAAACTAGAGCAAGACGCCAAAACGAATCAAATCGCAAAGCAGATAACACGACGACAATCTTTTTTGCACGAGCGGTCAAGCATGATTAACTCGCACATTTCAATTCTTCGAGAACAAATTGACCTAATTTTTATAGACCTATGCAAATTTGCACCTGTGGTAAATATAGGACTTTCAGAAAGACTAAGATCTGCGTGCATCCTGCAAACGATTTGGCACTAATAGGACTTAGAGCCAGGCACTTGCTAGTTGAGTAAAATGGACGCCTGGCAACCTTCAAGCTGGATCATCTAAAAACGAAAGAGGTGCAAACAGCTAGCTACTATTGCTTTATGCTTGAAAACGCATTAGCAGCTGACCATCTCGGAAAAAAATCTCTGCCTGGCTCTCATAGGAGGGTTGGCTTGATAAAAATATCTTGGCATCACTGGGCACACTTCATTATTTTTTGTGATACACAAATCTGACTTTGTGAGCAGAGTTGCAAAAACGCACTTTGTGCCAATTTATTTAGGGTGCTTTTCTATAAGTTTTGTGAGCCAACCTGAGAAAAGAAAAACAGGCTTTTCGGTGCGTTTAAATGTCTAAAATACCTTTCATATTTGAGGGATAAAATCGATAGCTGCATAGATTACATTCATTCAATTCTGATACCGCGCTGGATGGCTTTCAGGGTGAAAGTACTCGAAAATGAGGTAAACATGTGTGTGCAAGAACCCGACTGCTTACTAAATGCAAACTCGCAAAAGCGAGTGCAGAAGTGAGTGCACATCAAAAAGATTGCAACAACCAGTCTGCCAAAGCAATTGTCACTAAAACTGTGGAACTCATACTAAATAATAAGTTGGGGAACAGATTACGCGCGGATTCCACTGTGCCTAAAGAGTGAACGTTTCGAGAGAGACAACGCGGACAGAAACCTTCGAAGGAGCGAAATACCGAACTTTGAGATATAGTTTCAGCCACTCAATGACCAGTGGTACTTCTTCTTTAAAAGTTGACCACCGTGGTTAAGAAATCGAGTGCTACGATGTTCTCAGAGACATTAGCGTCGGTATCGCATCTCTTTGAAGTTTGACGCCAACTTGATATTTTCCGAGGTGCGGGTGTACAAGGCTTGCTGACGTGATTGAGAGAAAAAGGCGCAGAATAGAGACCATATTTTTGAAACCTGGTCCCTTAGATATCCTTCCGAATAATTTCCTGGGATTTTCCGCCGAATTTCGCAAGACAAAAATACAAATCAATTGACATGCACAGTAAAAGTCTGCCATAAAAGTCAAGCTCTCGCCGCATATGTGGGCTGAAAGGAACTTCATGTATCGAATGGATTCGGGCAGCAGCGCAGTAAGCACTAATTCAGAGGGATGATGAATCTTTAGAAATGTAGGCCTCATCTAAAAATGTGACCTCAAGCGTGAACGAAAGAATCATATCTCAAAGAGTGGCACCACGAACCATTTCCGTGCAAACAGCGTTGGGAGAGTCTCTTCGATTCTGCCTTCTGGAGGAAATGCACCTTAGTCTGCTTATCTCCACATATCCTATCGCCGTCATGGAGAGTGAAGCTCCTTGCGGAAGTTGATTGACCAATTAATCTCATTTGCATTAATGACGATATAATATTCAGGAAGAAACGTTTATTCGAAGAAACGGTTGCATCACTCACATTCGACTTCCATTCGGCTTGGAAATTGCCAATCCGTTGCACATACGCACCAGGTCCACTTTCAGTTCTGTACTGTTCCGAGCCTGCTTGAAGACGCTTCCATTCATCGAAACCTCCTCTAAGCACTGAGACCTTACTATGGCCAAACAACTGAAAATCACATTTTACCGCTTGTATTGCCGTCGGGGAAAAAAAACCTGATCTCAAAGAGTGAATTAGATTAATGTTTCCGCTGACAGTGAGAATCGATAAAAAAGAGGTGATGGCCAAGTTATAACAAAAGCCTGCCGATTGGTTTACAATTCCGTACATCTTTTTTTCCATGCGTCCTTTTGAAGAAATGTTTCTTAGCAGACCTGCTGCTGGCTGGTTCGACTTAATTGTGGTGTATGTATTCGTGCTTTCTTTTGATGTGAAAATACAAACAATAGGAATAATGACTTCAACTTAATTCGCTCTAACGAAGAAACCAAATAATGCACAAATAAGCATTCCATCATCCAAATCTATATCATTAAGAGAATGGGCTAATTGTAAAGTATGTGCTCAGTGGTAGTCTACGCTTTCTTTAATATCTGACCGATTACTGCTTAATAGTAATTTATTTATAGCTAATCAATTGATTTGCTATTGAGGTGATGGAAGGGAATGCAGAAAGATAACGATGGTGGATGTCATCACTAATATATGAGCCAAGCTAGGCATTTTCAGGCGAAATTATTTGAAGGCAATTTAATTCTCTAAAAATGATGCAAATGAAAAGTGATTATACGAGAATATTGTCGCTTTTTTATGCGGACATTTGCAATCACGCAATTTTCAATAGCACATATTTGTGGATGTTTTGTGAAGAGGTTGAGCATGATTTCATTCAACTTAATGTAATTAGCCGCAAATCTAACTTATTATCTCAATTCAGCGATTAAACCACGCACGTTTGCCATATGACGCAATTCGGAAACGTCAGTAACACAATTGTTTCTCGATTTTTGAACGTTGAATAAATAGTGAGTACTGGCGTTCGCGAAGCATTTGTAATATCGTTCTAATGAAGCATATAAAGCGCGTTGTGTCAAAATTGCATATGAAAATTCAAACATGAGATTAGGTTAGAGTATTGCGGAAAATTCACACCATCACGTCCTCATTTAGAGTGTTTCAATAAATAACTGGCAAATTTGACCGAATGAACTCCGTGAAGCAAAATTTTGTGAACCTGATGCAATGCTTTAAAAAACCAAAATTCAGGTTTATTGTGAAAATCGACTTTCACAACGACCGTAGTGAGGCTATGTTTTCATAGGTTTAGGGAACGGTGTTTAGTGGATTCGCCGTTTTTTTTTGAGGAGACCAAAGCCGAGATACATCACTCACATGTGAAGGGCTCATTTCGCCGCGCCGTTGTTGAGAAACTGAATGACATTAAGGTGTGCTTAGGGGTTTTTATATTGATAATCTGTAAGCCTAAAAGAATCTGGAGGAAATCAGCCTTACAGTGAATATCCAAAAGGCATATGTTGCCCATATCATATCACCGCGATCGTAGAGAATCACATGACAATCACTGTCAACCCCCAAACTGCGGGCGTATCGTTGAAATTGAAGGGGATGTACTGGCGCCGCGTTGCGACTGAGATTGCCGAAGAACAGGATGCGTGCAGATTCGATGTGTTCTTCGCGAAAATCATCCCTGCAACATGACAACCACAAAATTTTGATGTACTTCTTTGTGATCACATCAAAATAGAAATTTGGGATGCCAGTGAGGAGTAGAAAGTTTCATACGCATTTTTTGGAAACGAAAGCAGTATTCATGAGCAGTACGACAGGCTTCTAGAGAACTCGGTTTGCTTTGACGCAAGAGTTGCATTTATAATTGCACTCACTTCTTTAACAGCCAGCTACAAACTAACAGGAATGGCAAATGCGATCGATGCATACAAGTCGACTTTATTGCTACAGTTTTCCAATAGAGTTCTACATCTTGCCCCAATTAGTTGAAGAAAATAGACCAAAGGTGGACCAAATTCACCAAGACATTATTTCGACGTTCACTGCGCTCAACAATTTATTTTTGCAAACTGCAAATGATATTGAGTTGTTCAATTAGATCACAAATATACGTACGAGAACTAGCCTTTGTTTTAAAAATTTGATTAGCAATATAGATTTGATAGAACTCAGCAATGCTTCTTTTGATAATTTTTGCTAATTTTTTAAGCACCTAACACTCAAAAAATCGTTATCTACGAAACACAAACAGAATTTCATTGAGAGCGTTAAGTTCAACCTAATGTAGCACTATGAACACATATATGTCAGGTCAGGATTCAAAGGTCAATAACGGAACTTGTGAGCAAATGTTGGCATGCAACGGATGCGTACATCAATTAAGAAGCAATCGTTCAGCAATGAATCACTTGTGTTAATTGCAATCGAAGAAAAAAAAGAAACACTATAAAATTTTGTGCGTTGAATAATGGAGATAAATAGGCATGCAAAAAACCCGCCATCGAGCGCGCCCATCCATCGCGGATATGGCGAAAACAATTGCTCATGTTTTACAATCGGGCAATTAGGGTAATGCGTTTACAATCTTTTCACCAATGGTGGTCACTTTCCTCCTTCGTAATCGAATTGACATTCATAAATGTCCGCCGAGAAGGAACCAAATTTTAGCCGTTTTGATAGGTTAACTTATTTTGTGATGTCTAGATCTCACAGGAAAAAAATTTGCATATTTAATAAACACTCATTGAATCGAATCGTTATTTTCATCCTGTCACCTCATGCAGTTACGGATATTTTCTTGCTCTCGTGTCGATGCTTCTCTCTCTCTTCATCGACAACTCTGTCGTTTCGGAAGAGATCGCTAGCTCTATCATACCGACCCCAACTCCTCACCCGAACTCTTCTGACAAAATCTATGCCAGAAACTACTCCCATACACTATTCGCAATTGAATTTTTAATTGCTAGAGTGTGCCCATGAAGGTGATGGCTCATTGACTAAATCAGATGTATGCAACATACGGCAATCGCAATCATCCTTTTGTGCTTTGAAACCCGATCAAGAGGACGAGATAACATCACGTAGCAACATGTAAAATTTAAGAGTATTTTAGGTATTGGATAGTATGTGAAGATTATTCTACCTTCTGACCTCAAAACGTCTTAAAGTATCTGTCCCTGTTTTTTGTTATGAGGTTGTATCAATGGAAGAATCCAAACGTCCGTGTATGAATCCACCACCAAATATTGCAAATACTTGCCCAAAGAATCACGAACTCTTCATTTTCTCGTAGTTCAAGAATTAATCAAAGACAGTCAGCAGAGATCCATAGCTCAT